>JAOQIF010001071.1:0-28722 GCA_026260285.1 Colletotrichum sansevieriae
AATAGTAGTATAAGTTATATTATAAGTAGGATAACGAGTAGTATAGATTAATAAGAAAAGTTAATTAACTATAAAATAGCTAAAACGCTAAAGAGAAGACCCCCCCCCTATAAAAGCAATGCAAACCCTGTGGGTATGTAACCTTATATCACTATAGAAGTCTACTATACCTTCGCTGAAGTTCCGCCGGCATTACTACTCATTATCATCATCATCACCCTCGTTATCATCATTATCCTCGCTCTCCTCCTCAGAGCTATCGCTAGTAGTACTACTATTACTACCCTAACTATCGCTCTCTATAGTATTATTAGAGTCGCTATCCTCTGCAGCTGAGGGTAGCTGTTAATTTGACGGTGTCGTTTTGTTAATTTGCCCGATCTAACTGAATTAGGCACATAAGTAGGTCAACACCGCCACACCATAGTAATCACACCAAAGTCTAATATACCCAAGTTTTCGAGTATAAATACCTCCAACCTCCTATACCTACTAATCAGTAGCAGCAACGCGTCGAATCTTAGCTTTAAAGCGGCAGTCGCACTACTTAGTTTGAGACTTATGGTTTAATGCGATTAAAACGCGCTTACCCTCGCGATCGTAAATAGTATTATATTAGTTACTGCTATTAGTAGTTCTCTTAAGGCGTAGGGTAAAACCCTCTATATATAGGGCGATATGGGCGCGTAGCTAGCACTCTTCGCAGGTAGGGGCCTAGATCTAGGCGTTAGATATCGCGATAGTCTCAAAAGAAGGCAAGATATATGGGAAAATAAGGCCGAGTTGATAATAGGACGTTATAGCTCGAGAGTATAGTACTTAGAGGGGTGGATTAATCGTGGCGCTAGTGGCGCCACTTCCAGATTAGGCTAGCGCGGGCAAATTAACAAAACGACACCGTCAAATTAACAGCTACCCAGCTGAGGACTTATCCTCCTCGCTACTATAAACCTAGTACTACTAAGCTATTACTAAGGCATTACTAACCTTCTTCTGAGAATTTAGTCGAGGCGTAGGATTACTACTAATAACTTCGAAGATAGTAATAGGAGCTTAGTAGTAAGTATTATAAAGCATATAAGAACCTTAGACCTTTGAAGGCTCCTATAAAAGAAGTATAGATATATAGATATCGCTCTTTAAAAGCTATATTATTAGGATATTAGTAAGCTTATTAAAAAAGGTAGCCTATTTAAAGATATAGGTCTTATTATATAAGTAAATAGGGAGAGTATTATCGAGCTATATTATAATCTCCTTAACTAAAACCTTATCCTTAGCCTAGCAAGCTACTTATAAATATATATTAGATTAATAAAAGGGTGAGACTAATTATAAAGTGAAACCTACCTTAAGCAAAACCTATAGATATACCTAGGTATATAAAGCTATACTCTCCTTAATACTTATAGCGAGGAGTTAGTTCTTATAGTTCTTAGAACTAGGCTTAAGACTAGCAGGGTTTACTAACTAGTTATAGAGGCGTTAGAGAAGCTCCTGCCCCTGCTCTATAGCTATAAAGATATAGAAGATTTTATACTACTAATACTAGCTAGTAGTAATTATATAGATATAACGCTTAACCTAGTTCTAATAGAAATAAATAATACTAATAAGATAAGTAGGAATCTAGAAATAGGAAATATTAGCTTATACCTCTACTAAACGATTACTAAACTCACCCTATAGTACTTAATATTATAAACCTAGTATAGCTTGCATATATGATCACTATTATATCAATAGGCATAGATAACCTAGGTATTCTTAGGGAGCTATAGCGCGTAGCTAATGCAGGGTTTGCTACTACCCGCTTAATTATACTAATAGTTGCTATTGCTACGTTTAGCCTTAGTAGGGCTATACTTAGCGAGGAGTTAGCTAATAAGGCTCTTAGTGCTTATAATATTTAAGAAAGTATTAAAAGATAGGAAGGGGCTACGAAGGCTTAATAAAAGGCTTAGATAATATAAAAGTAGTTATGAAATAATATAATATAATAAGGAGGGAAAAGAACTAACCCTAGGGCGGGAAAAAGCTATTATTTTATAAATAGCTAAAGAGACCTCGCTAAACTATTATAAAGGTAGATATAACTTCGGATAGTAAAGAATAGTAGTTACTTACTATAGCAGGTACTATCTACTAGGAGATAGATATAGTAAATTAGTAGTAATAGTTGCTATCTAACCTACTTAATAGCCTTATAACGCGCCCGTTTAGAAGGGGGATAATAGGATAAAAAACGAAGTTATTATAAGGGTATAGTATAAGAAGGTGCTTACTAGATAAAGGGCAAATAGCAGGAGAATAAAAACGAAGCTATTATAAGGATAACTACCCTCTTTTCAAAGGAAATAATAGGATAAAAAACGAAGTTACTATAAGAGTATAGTATAAGAAAGTGCTCGCTAGATAAAGGGCGAATAGCAGGAGAATAAAAACGAAGTTATTATAAGGATAACTACCCTCTTTTAAAAGGAAATAATAGGATCCCTTTAGAATAGCCTAGATAGAGAGCATAAAAAGGCTTAAAAGGAGAGGAACTATAAGGAATAGGATTATAAGCTTAGCTATTATATCTATAACTCTAAGGGCCCTACTATCTTTTAGTAAATAGTTACTATACTAGATAATAGTAGTAATAAGTAAAGGACTAGGACCTACCCCGGATAGCTAAGAAGGATAATAATAGAGGGCTAACCTATAATACCTAATCTTATAATAAGGACTACTATAATAAAAAGGGGGGTAATTATAAGGGACTAGATACCTAGACTAGAGAAGCTGGAGATACTTTAGCTAGTATAGGCTAAAGGGATAGAGAGGCCTATAGGTCTAGGGCATAGAACCCTTATAGCAAAGACCTAGCAAATACTTACTAAAGGCTAGAAATAAAGGATCTTAGAGGAAGCAAGCAAAAGTAGCGTAATAATACTAATCCTACCTTTTAGGTGCTTCTGCTATTAGTTTAACCTAACCGTGGCTCGTAGCCCCTCGATACCTTTACAATAAGCCTAAGGTTCTTTCTAAGGGTAGGAAGTATATTATCTACCTTAGTATCTTCTATTATATAATTAGGGTATTATAATAGTCTATCTACTAGATTAGTAACCCCTAACTTATACTATATTTTAAAGCTAAATACTAATAGGTAGTAAACCTATTATATAAGTATTCTATAAATATCCTATATAGGTATAATAAGTACTCCTTTTAGTGCTACGTAGTTTATAAGAATTATAAATTTCTTAGGGAGTCCTTATAGGTACTATACCTAGTTATCTAAACTTTCTATAATACTAAGGAGTTCTTATTACCCTATAGCCTAGTGCTTTTCTATATCTAAGAGCCTCCTTAACTAGAAGGCTACTAGGTACTAAACTATATTATAATTCTATAAGAGTATACTAGATACTACCTAAGTAGATATATTAGACTTAACCCTAGTTTCTAGCGCTAGGCTATAATATCTTAGTATTAGGGCTTTAGTGAATGCTCTCTAAAGTATCTTAAATATAGTCTATATCTCCCTTATCTAGGCAAAGGCTCCTAACTTCATACTATTTTAGTTTCCCTTAAGTATGCTATTCATAAGGGCTGCAATATAGGAATATCTTATAATAAACTTATAATAAAAGTTATAAAAGCTAAGGAATACTTAGATATCTCTAAAAGACTTTAGCACTAGCTATTTAGTAATAACTTTGACTCTATCTAGGTCTATTCTAATACTATCTTAGGTAATATAGAACCCTAGAAAATCTACTTCTATCTAGTAGAAGTCGTACTTCTTTAGTTTTATAAATAGCTTAGTAGCCCTTAAGTAGTATAGGATAGTATAGAAGTCCTTAGTATATTATTTCCTTATATCTAAGTAGATTAGAATATTATCTAGGTATATAATATAATAAGTATCTAAAACGTTAGTAAGTATTTAGTAAATATACGCCTAAAAAGTTACTAGGGTATTTATAAGCTTAAATAATATTATAGTATACTTAAAGTATCTATATTGCATTCTAAATATTCTTTTCTACCTATCTGCTTTATTAATTGTAATTTAGTAGTATACCTCGCTTAAGTTAATCTTAGAAATAAACTTTGCTCTGGTAAGTCTATCTAGAAGCTTGCTAATTAATAGTAGAGGGTAATAGTTTTTTATTATAATTTTATTTAGTCCTCTATAGTCTATATATAATTATAAGCTTCTATCCTTCTTAGGTATAAATAGCACTAGTGCTCCCGCGGAGCTAGTTAAGGAATATATATAGCCTATTGCCTCTATATCCTGAATATACTTAGCGATTATTTATAACTACTCTTCTAATATAGGGTATATAGGTCTATATAGGGGTTCCTTACTAGGTTTTAGTTTAATATAGTATACCGCTCCCTTTAGCCTTAGAACTTTCTTTATATTCTCCTTATTAAAAATATTAGTAAAGTCTTAAAGTTCCCTAGGAATCTTTTTCTCTTACTTATTATCTAGTAAATCTTTACCTAAGGTTTTTATATTTTTCTTATTAGGGCTTATAGCACCTATTAGATATATAATATAAGCCTATTAGCTATTCTCTATAATCTCTTAGATAATTACCTCTAGCTTAGCGAGCGAGAGGGGTTTATATAACTAGATATGTATATAGGTATCTATATAAATACCTTCTTATCCTATTAAATTATTAGATAGAAGGATATCTCCTGCTGCTTTAGGGCGAGGGCTTATAATAAAAGCCTAGCAAATCTTCTATAAGTAACCCTAACTATCTATAAGGAAGAATATAAGCTAGTAGACCTTACCTATAGGCATAAGCCTTCCCTAGAAATCTACTAATTCAGGGGCTATAATACTAGTAGCCTCCTTTAGTTAGAGTCTCTTAAAGAGATCTTCTTATATAATATCTATTATTATATAGGTATTTATATTAACCTCTAGTTTAACTTTAATAGATACTTAGAGTGCTAATACCTATCCCTTAATAATCTATCCCACTAGAAGTAAGGTAATTTCTAGTGTAGTACCCCTCGGGGTTATATCTATACTTACTTATTTCCTAAGTCTTTAGTATTAGTCATACTAGGTATTATAATTATACTTATCCTACCCTATATTAGGTTTAGGTTCTAGTTACTACCTATTAGCTACGCATAGGTTTTAGTATAGTTAGGGGAGATATAGCTATATTTCTTATAGTTATAGTATTAGGATCCCTAGGAGTTAGAGGGTATACTACTAGCACGAAGTATTGCATAAGCATCTGCTAAGTAGTTATTCTAGGATAGGGTCTCTAAATAGCAATCCCTTAAGTCTATTAACCTAGGGGGTTATAAGCTGCTCTTATAAGAGTAGTCTAGAGAGCTTAAATATAGTTACTTATATAACTTAGAATATCTAGTAGATATTCCTATATACCTCCTTTCTATAATCTCTTATAATCTCTTATAATCTTAATATATATAGGGTAATAGTATATATATTAGTATAGTTAATATTCTACTTAAAGAGTTTATCCTTTAGGGTTCTAATAAGACCTTAAAAGAAGGCATACGCCTTTATATAGCCTATACTTAGCTTGCTAAGTGCTTAGTTAATAGACTCCTATTAAGCCTAATATATAATTAGTTTCTTATTATCCTTCTAATAGCACTATCTTAAAGTATAGTAGTTCTACTCTTAGAGCTTAGGTATAATATACTACCCTCTTATAAAGATTCTAAAGTCTTCTTATTTAGGGTTAACCTAATTCCCTAACTTATCTATAAGTATTTATTAATAATTCCGCTATTCTATTTATAGGGTATAATCTATTATACTTAAGGCCTACTAGATATACTAGCTATTAGAGTAGCTAGGGTAGTACTTATAAGCCTCTTTAACTATAATAAGCTAATCTTCCCTTATTATATTAGTAGATTTATTAATAAGGCGCGCTATATTATAATTTAGGGGTTTTTTATAAACCTTAGGCGATCGCTTAGTAGGAGCTTAGTTACTTAATATAGTAGTAAATAGCTTATACTAGTTAGCTATTATAATTATAATCTATTATATTAGTACTTAGCTAGTAGCTTTATCTAGCCCTCTAGCTTAGGCTAGCCTATTAGCTATAGCTATAGATATCTAGCCTATTAGCCTATCTAGTCTATAGGAAGGGGTCTTATATTCCCTATTTTCCTATATATATTTATTATCTAAGTAGTAAGTATTTAGCATAGGCAGCTAATCCTCTTTAGAGCCCCTAGCCTTGCTTAAAGCATAGCTTCTTACCTCCCCTTATTAGCTTATATTATCTTCTAATTACTTACTAGGATTAACTTCCTTATATAAGTTTATATAAGCTATTTTGCTCTACTCTTAATAAATATTAGATATAGGTTCTCTAGCCTAATTAATAGGTATTACTTAGGTATATAGTATTATTATTATTATTAACTTTCCTAAAGTAGGGTAGAAGCAAAAGAATTATAAAGATATTAAGGGGCTAAGAGCTATAGTTAGATTAAACTAATAGTAGAAGCACCTAAAAGGTAGGTCTAGTATTATTATACTACTTTTGCTTACTTCTTCTAAGATCCTTCTTTTCTAGCTTTTAATAAATACTTATTAAGTCCTTGCTATAAGGTTTCTATACCCTAGACCTAAAAGCCTCTCTATCCTTTCAGCCTATGCTCGCTAAGATATCTCCAGCTTCTCTAGCCTGGGTGTCCAGTCCCTTATAGTTAAACGCGCGTTATACTAGAGCTAATTATATTAGAGCTAAATAGGCTATTAAGGCTCTTATAATAATACTCTTACTAAACCTTCTAGTAAGATAAAAGCTACTATATAAGATAACTCCTTAACTTAAAAGGTTTACCTTCTAAAAAGGTATTAAAAAAGCTACTATTTAAGATAATTCCTTAACTTAAAAGGTTAATATTCTAGCGAAGTATTATAAATTTTATTATATAAGAGATAACTTCTTAACTAAAGAGGTCTTTCCTAAGAGGTTCCTATAGCTAGAAATATAAGAAGCTCTATAAATAAAGCTTTATCTCTCTCTCTCTCTTTTATTTTATATAAAGTCTTAGGTATATTTATATTTTATAATAAATCCTTAAAGATATTAATATTAGACCTTATATATAAAATTACTAAGCTTATATAAAGTAAACCTTTTAATATAGTAAATATAAAAGAGGTTATTAGAGACTTTAATATTAATATAATTAATAAAACCTATTCCTTTATTAATTACTCTATTGTATATAAAGAGTATATTATTAATATAGCCCTTAAGAGGGCTCTTATTAATACCCCTAGAGGGAATACTCCTAATTATATTATAGCTGAGTAAGTAGACTTAGTAATAGAAGCTAGGTAGGTTATTATATACTTTATAAAGTAGCTCTTCTTTAAGTAGGTCCTCTATACTACTAAAGTAGAGATAGTATCAGCTTATTAGGGGAATATTAATAAGTATAGCATATATTAACTAATAGAGAGAGCGTTACTAATAATAATATAGCTACTATGAAGGCGTTAGCTAACCTACTTAAAAAAAGAGGACTACTAGTAGATAAAGTAGTAATAGAGGCGGTTTTACCAGTATTAGTAGTATAAGTAGTGCGCGAGAGGATAAGTTAATAGTTTTATAGTCTATTAAATAATTGAAACTATATAATTATTAATATAAATTTAAAGATTATAAGGCTATCTAGTATAATAGGTATATATAAGTGCGGCTATAGTTAGGAGAGTTATAATTATATTACTAAAGGCTATATGTATTATTAGGAGGCGTGGAGTTAGAAGGTCTATTGCACTTAAGCAGGTAAAATCACTATGCAGTGGCTAGAGGCCATGGAATTTACACTTAAAACTAGCGAATATAGATATTACCCGATTTAGCTAGACTTACTACTACTTTTATGCGCATATCACTCCCTCCTGCGCACGCTAATATGGTCGATTTAATATAAAGACCCACCTTCACTGAGAACTGAGCTAATAGCGTCTTTAGGTAGCGCCCGAATGGGGAAAGGCGGGGTTAACCACATTAGCAAGGCCCCGGGTACGTGCCCACCCAGCGCAAGCACCCAGTTTGCGGAAGGCCGTCAGTCGTGATTGGTCTGCCTCCGACCGCAATCCAACCTCACTCCGTCCGCCTGCTGCTCCAGTCTGAGACATATTCAACTCCCTTGTCAACTGGCCACCAGCCCTCAGCTACCTTACTTCCATCCCTCATCCATCCTCCGCCAACCTCTTGTCCTCGTGTAGTATCTGCGTTAGCCCACCCTCCCATCCATCTCTATTCCAACTTGGACCCCTCCTTCTTTCAACCTTTCCCTCTCACTGTCGAGTCCCCCGGTCGGCTTCGACGACGCGGTGCGATACGCGCGGACACTAGGTGCCTCCCCCAACAAACTAGCTACCTAAGGTACGTCGCATCACGGATCTAACAGGAGCTCCTTGAATACGCCCTCTCCGACCCCCCCTTTTCTTGATGGCCCTTTATATCAACTAAAGCTGACCGTCTCGGCTGTAAGGTAGAGTAGCTTGTTGACACCCGCTTCCTAACGTCCATCTGCCGCGCTACACCAGCCATTTACTCCCGTGCTCCCCCAAGAGCAGCGGAGACGTGCCCGACACATATCTTTGCCCAATCACATCCCTTTCTCGAAACGACCGCCTCCGACCGGTTTCCGATATTCGCAAAAGCCGTCACTTGACCAGGCATTGTACGAACACAGAGGAGCGCTCCGCCCTTCTGTCCAATTCATCTGGGACTGGACAAGCGGTCGCTTTCTGCATCGCCTACGTCATAGTGCGCGAACGTTGCAACAAGCAACTAAGTCAAAATATGGCTTCCAATTCGTTCAGAGACTCCATCAACTCTTTGGGCTGGTCACGACGTGACCAGGATGTGCCCGTCAACACCTCTCAGCAGAGTGGCCTGCTGTCGTCCATCAAGTCATTCAACCCGTTTGGAAACAGCAGCTACATCCAACTCCCAACGACCGAGGGAGCCGGCGCGCCCTTGCCCGCTGCCAACAGAAGAGAAGAGGAGGAGGGTTTCGCTACGCGTGAGTCATAGCTCCCCAGCGCACTTCCCATCGAAGCTCGCACGAGAATGAGCTTGAGCTTGAGCTTGAGCTTCAAGTCCGGCTCCCCTGCAGCTGGTAGAGCTCTAGCCGGGTTGTCATGTCTCGTTTTGCCATGTGAGCAAGCGGCTGCTCGTGGGTGGTGTAGAGTCCGCCTCTTCTCCTTTGCATCAGCCACGCTGACGTAGTATTGGTTTTCTAGTGAGTCGATGGGACCGCTTGCTCATCTTTGGTGCCTGCAATCTGGGCGCCCTTGCTTGCTTCGTCATCTGCTTCGCCTTGTTCCCAGTGCTGTCTCTGCGACCGCGCAAGTTTGTAATCCTGTGAGTTTCCATCCCTTTCCCTCTTTGCCTTCGTTCCTGCCCCGTCCCCCAAAAGCGGCCTAAGAGCCTGCCTCGGTGCCGGCACGGCAGATCGACGAAAGGTGGCTGGATCGGCAAGTGAAGGGGTATACCGGGGCCTCTGCTTTTCTGCATCTACCCGTCTTCTATGCCAGATGATCTCGCATGGCGAGCTAGTCGTGAACACCTCATCCGGTGACGGGACGGTGAGATTAGTGCTTCGACAAAATTGGGATGTCACTGGGGTGTTTCATTCAGACAACTGCATTGTTTGCTAATCCATATTGCTCTTCGCAGATGGACTCTTGGCTCCCTCCTGTTCCTTGCGTCCTTCGCGGCCGTCATGGGCCCTATGGCTTACGCGCGGCACCTCATCTCCGGTCCTCGTCTGCCATTCACCGCGGCTTACTTTGGATCACTTTCGTTGTCGCTCTACTTTGCTCTCGGTGTAAGTCTCTAGCGCGAACTTGAATTGTCTAACTTGCTAACGACCCACCGAAGCTTCACAGCACTTTCCTGACCTTGATCTCAGCCCTTATCCAACTGGCCTGCTTGGTGTGGTACCTGGTCAGCTACTTTCCCATGGGCTCCAGCGGCTTGCGTTTGGCGACGACGTTTGGAGCGAGAAGAGCGGCGGCCTGGATGTCTGGCTGACTTACGTACATATGTACATTTTGTATGACGGCGGGAGTGTGTCGAAATGTGTAACAATAAGCTTGGACTGTCTAAGGCGCCTTCGAGGTTTTCATTACGATTTTGGTAGTACCAGCGAAGAATTCAACCGCATTATTTGCCCAAATCCATGCCGCGATTGGTATCAGTTTCAAAAAACGGAGCTTTTTGAGCTCTGGCATAACGGTTGTCTTCTTCATTGTCGAGATAATCGCAACGAAGCGGAGCTGGCTCCGAACACAGATGTTTGTACAGAGCGGCGTCCTGTAATTTTCCCAACAAGCACAATAGTGAAAGTCCATGTGATTGTAATGCGAGGTCGAGAATCGGGCTCTTTCGAAGCAACCCGTGCACAGTTTCCCTTTGAAAGTAGCACGGGCATGCGTCTGGCAGCTTTTCTTCCTCTCGTTTCCTCCTTCCTTCTGGGTTGGTTTCCGGTAAAGGGGACAGGGGCGCCTAGGGGGACCGGGTCCCCGGAATGATCGACGGCCGGCCCCAGCTTCCAGAACCCCCTTGAGGATTCAAGAAGGATTTAAGGGGGAATAGAAGGACGAATCGAGGAAATATATTTTTTCCATAACCGAGTGTTTCTTATTCGTGTGAATGCACCTGTAGTCGGCATGATCTTTAGGTTTTTTTTTTAAAAAAACTCCGCCCTTTTTTTTTCTCTTCTATTTCCTGAACTTGCTCGCGGTTCGATTCTCCACAGCTGCAAAATGAGAACGTAGATGGGCTAGATGCATATCGGAGCAAGCGAGGGCGACCGGGATTTGAGGCGGAGGCGGCGGCGGCCTTGGAAAGTTCCGAAAAAGAAGGGCGAGTCAGCCTAACTCTCCAAGGGTTCAGATGACATGAGAGATGTCCGGTGTGTTCGGGTGATTGCTTGTTCCTCAGGGGCGACGACGACAACGACGACCCGCGGGGGGGCCTGTTTACCGAGGCTTGTATGGTTGTGGGAGAAACCGGCCGGCCGGCCGGCTTTCGGCCAACGTCTTTGCGGACTCCTGCGACGCTTAGTCCCGTCCTCGAGGAGGGAGGAGAATGAGGAGGATCCTCAGAGAAATTCCCTATTAGCTAGCACGACCCCCGTTCCGTCCTATCTTGAACTTATTCCAGCGTTTTGCTGGAAGGAGATGGGAAAAAGAGGTTTGGTCAAGGGTATGGTTGTGTACAGTGAAAAGGGATGGGATGGGTAAGGTGAGGTAGTTTGGTTTAGTGTTCATTCGATATTAGGTAGTGTGGTTGATGTGTCCGTCCTCTGTCCAGGCTGACAATAAAAAAAGAAAGGTTCGCCAACGACGGCGCACTTCAGCATTGACAACCATTCCGCGTTGGCTGGTCTAACGGAGGAACACACGTGTAATGAGTTTAAGAAGCAAAACTAGGTCCTTCTACTGGGCCCAAGCGATGAAGTCGTGAACAATTCATCCGTCTTGATGGTATTCCCCATACCTTATTGTTTTTCCTCGGTCACACAAGGTGTCCGTGATGACTAACTAGGAGCATTTCTTCCATTTTACTGTAGTCGGAGAACGTGTTTGGCGAGCTGGGCTCTTTTGTTTTGGCACATTAGATGGCGGAACGCGCCCCCCCTCCCCCCGTGTCCAACTCTTGCATTAGACCATTTGGAGAGTCGATCATCGAAAAAAGCAAACAAGGTCCAAAGAGGAAAAGAGCCCGCAGCGGGATGTCGAGTAGGGCTGGCGAGGAGCCCTGTGCAGCCTATTGCGGCAGCGGCGTTGAACCGAACTTCCCACCTGTGGACATACTACCTACCTGAAGGCACCTTACTAAGGAACCTACCTACCTGTACTCCACGCGACTTCCAGTTCGAATGAGACAAGGACTCGGGAAAGGCAGACAGACACCATTTCCGTGGCTCATGACCAAGCACCCTCAAGCGAGGCTTCAAATAGTTAAAAGGCGTTTTTATGTAATTCGAATGCGGTGAATGAAGTCGGACGAGACAGGGAAAATAATTATTAGTGTGCCATGCCAGGGTTCTGTAGCCGCGGTTGCCTACCTACCCTTCCTTTACCCCTCCACCCGCTTCTCTGCGTCCCTCCCCCGCCGTCGTCTCGACTGGGCGGACGGCCGGTATCCAACCAACCATAGGGACATGGCACCTTATTAGGGTGGAAGGCATCCAGCCCTCAACACTGAGGTGCTAGCACTTTTACAAATACAACCTACCACCTTTTGTATTCCATTAGTATCCCCTTAGGCAGCCTAGGCACATCATCCGGAAGCGCGAGCAGGAACTGAGGGGAAGGCAAGACGCGAGCAAGGTAGGTAGAAAAGGCGAGGTCCGTTTGGTCGAAACGGCATCTGCCCGCTCGGTTGGTGCGGTAGTGCGTCTTGCGTGGTTTGTGGTGCTGTGCGGTGCTTTGCATCTGTAAGTCAAGGCCGCTGGTAGCACTTGCATCGCAGCAGCTCCTAAGCTCCATGCTCCATGCTTCATGCCCCATATGATGACACACTGAGCGAATAGGCCTGCGCGCGGTGAGGGACGGCCTCACACGAAGCGAGACACAGCTTTAAGGTTCCGAAAGAATTGGTGACCAAGAGGGCCTTGGCCTAGGTGCTCAGTGCTGGGTGAATCAACCGACTTATATTCGCGCCATCTCCACCGTAGCCGACAAGGAATTGGAGAGATTATGTGCACATATGCAGGAGGTCGTGGCAGGAGGATTGTCTGGCATTCAACACGCCCTATGACGCGCAAAAAATCAGCGACGCAATATCTTGGTGGAGGTATAGATACTTTGCAGTACCGTAGTATCTTCTCTCAACCCAAACGAAGGGATATGAAAAACCGCTTTATCCAGAGAGGGGAAGGCGAGGAGGGGTATTACGGGCCCGAAAAGTTGCCCGCTCTCCAGGTCCATTTTCGATCGTTTGTTGCTCTTTCATTTGACCGTGGCTGTTTACGTGCGCCTCGCTGCCCGCCTGCTGGGACCGCTAGTGTTGCTGCGGTGCCTGTCGCAGCCCTGCCGGGGCTGGATTCTGCCGTTGAAGGTCAGGAGCCCCTGTGTAATCCAGTCATTCCCTGAGATACGTACCTTTTTTTTTCCCGCTGTCTTCTGTGAAAAAGTGTTCTATCTAGATACCTTACTGAAGTAAGTATTGGATTGTTTCTCACTAGCCAAGGCTGAAGGAACAGGCCCCTCCAATTTGTGGAACACTAATATGTGGATTTTTTTTAGAGCTAGAAGTATATATCCTTACCCCTAATAACCTAGCACCTTTACTATATCCCCTAGTTTATAATCTACTTCTTTAGCGCTTTAAGAAATTTAATATACTACTTATTATATAGCTAGTTAATTTAAATAGTATCCTTAGATATTAAATATACTATATATTTAAACTCTATTTTAATATTATTAATTAACTAAATATACTCTTTTTTAAAGTATCTTTATTATTATAAACCCAATTACTATAAGATAGAATTATCTCTAATTTTTAATTAGAGTAATATTATTAAGAAAGTAGTTATTAAACTAGTAGTTCTTTTATTACTTAGAGCGATATATTATAATAAAGATATTAATAAGATATAGGCGTTAAGGTATCTTAGTAGCTTAGTTTAGATTAATTAGAGATACCTATAGTTTTATTATAATATTATAGCGCTAGGTTAGATCTACCTAAATTTCGGGTTATATAACTACTAAGTCACGTGATCTCTAGGCGAGCCTTTAGTCTTCTAGGGATATACTAGCCTATAGATAGACCTTTCGCTTTTTTAATATAGAATTTACTTAATATAGCGTAATTAAAGTATATTAACCTTTACCTTTTTACTATTAATAATATTATTCTATATTTATCTATTAATTCTCTTGACATAGAAGTATAATATCTTAATTAATTATTACCCCTATCTTATTATTTAACTAATATAAGTATAATACCTAACTAAGTGCTAAGCTAACAAATCTATACCCCGACTAACCTAGAATTAATTAATATACCCCCTCTACTCTATTACTAATATATTAAATAAGTTATAACTAGCTAGCTATAGTTATAAAGCTATAATTATACTTATATTTAATACTAGAAGGCTCCTAGAGCCTTATATTAAGGCCTTTTAACATAAATATACTATCCTATCTAATTATAATACCTTGCTATAAGAGGACGTAAAGGTTCTTAACTTAAATAAGCTTATATAAGAGTAGCTTATTAAAAGCTTATTTATAAACCTTAATGTAGAGAGATAGAAGAGCCTAGCTTAGAGCGCTATTACTAAATTATAAAAGTTCCCTAACCTCCTCCTTACTAATTATAATTACTTAGGCAAAGGTCAGAAAGTGACTCTTATTCCTAATAATATAATATAATTATTCTAGAATAGTTCTAACTTAACCCTTACCTAGATTTAGAACTAGCTTATAAAGAGAGCTACTTAAAGTACTAAGTTTTAAGCCTTATATATTAGATATATTACTATAAGTAATAACTTTCATATATTTTGTAATATTACTTTTTATTTAGAATATAAGAATTAAGAGCTCTAGGAGTATTTAGATAATACTTATACTACTAGTAATAATACTAAATAATCTACTATATTTAAATATTATCAAGAGGAGTATAACTAAGCTTAATATAATATGACTATTATTATTAAAGAATAAGATAAGGTAAGAGATATTAATAAAGCCTTAATCTAGTATTTTAAATATAATATAACTACTACTTCTCTCCTAGTAAACCCTCCCTCTAGTAATTATAATATATCGCTTTAGGCGATTCTTAATTAAATATTATACCTTAAGAGTTAGATTTACTCTAGCTCGCTCTTATTAACTATTAGTAATATTAATACCTAGATTATTAAGATACCTAAAGTCCCTATTTCTATAAGTACTAAGAGTATTAATCCTAAGTACTTAAAGTTTAATACCGAGCTTTTTTATATTAAGATATATCTTAATAGTAGAGAGTATTATAATAAATCATAATACTTTAAGTATATACTCTTATGCTTTAGAGGAACTACTTATAATATCTTATTCCCCCTCCTCTTAAGTAACTTACTTTAAATTACTATAATAAAAGAGCTTATTAACAAGCTAAAAGGTATCTTTATTAATATAGTTTAGTGTAATAAAGCTTAATACTCTTATTATTTTATTTAAGGATATCTATATTAAGTAAGCTATATTTATTAAATTTACTTATAAAGCTAAGCTCCTATAGTCTTAATAGCGCTAGAAGGTTTATAAGAAACTACTTACTTCTTTTTAGAACTAGTGTTCTATTTATTATATAAATAGCGCTCTTAACTTCTAGGATTATATTATTTAAGTTTATATTATAGCTTATATTATAGCACCCTCTAATAACTACTTAGCTAATTAAACTATTATATAAGGCTCTACTCTAGTAGCTTATATTAAACCTTCTAATAGAGGAAACATCTATATATAAGCTTATATAAATAAGGATTAAATCCTGAGGCTTTATATAAGAAGCTTTATAACTAGGGTACTTATTTTATTTATAGTAATACTAGCTATACCTCGCGGGATTACTTTTATAAGAAGGCTAGAGCTATTATAAGTATTACTAAGCTTACTAAAGCTATTAATAATAACCTAGAGCTAGTAGAAACCTAGAGCCCCTAGTAAAAGTAAACTCCCTACAAAAAGAGAACTAAAGAGATTAGTAATTAATAATAATATTTATTAACTTATAATAACTAATTAGTAATAAACTACTAGGGAAAGAGTTAGTCTTAGTTTATAATCAATATAATATTTACCTTAGAGCTCTTCTTAATACTAGAATAAATAACTATACTTTTATAAATACCTATATAACCCCCTTATTAAGGGACTTTTTATTATATTAAATATAATAAGTTATAGCGCCCTATCCTAGCTACTAGATTCAATAGAGAGCTATTAGATATTATAAGTAAGGTATAGATAACTTATATATAAGTAGACTACTAAGAATTAATATAAATACCCCTCTTCTAACTTGATATAGAGATATATAACCTTATTCTTAGTTACTTATAGTTTAATTATTATAATATTAACATAGATATATACTATGAGCACTTATACTAGCTTAATAATACCCCTATAGCTTAAGACCTCCCTTAAATAATTATATAAGATACTAAGAACCTCTTTTAATTTATAAAAATTAATATTAAGTATTAACTTAATATAGAATACTACTAAGCTATATTTAAAGCTAATGAATAGCTATATAATGCTTAAAAAGCTATAAGAAGCAAGATAAAGACTCCTATAAAAATCTTATGGTAAAGCTATATACCTAAGGACTTGGAATATGATAATAACTTATAAAAGATAGATATAGCATTAAAGAGCATACTAATAGTTAAATAGACCTGGTGAATACTATATTAAAAGCCTAGACCCCTTACTCCCAAAGCCTAATAAGTAAAGAAAGACCTTAATATAGTATATATTAGCGCTATAGAGTTTAAGAGGAACTTAAAGCGTGCTAATATTAAATTAGACTTTATATTATTATATAAGCTTAATTTAATAATTACTAATAAGTAAGAGGTAAAAGAGAAAGGTATAAGCCTACTAGAGGTTAATAAAGCTAATAACTAATACCTAATTAATAAGAGACTTCTCTTATATCTCTAGGATTAGAAAGATTACTTTAGTAAAACTATTAGTAATATATTACCTCCTTATTACTCTTATAAGTACTAAATTAAACTAGAGCTAAATATAAAGGAGTAATTAACTTTCTACTTATTACATAAGTAATTACTACTAGAACTTAAAGCTATTTAATAATACCTCCTTAAGAACTTAAAAAAGGGCTTTATAGCACTAAGTAATACCTTATTTATATCCCCTATATTATTTATTTAGAAAGCTAATAGCCACTTATAGTTCTATATTAATTTCTAAAAGCTAGTTAAATTTATTAAGAAGGATTAGTACTTATTACTCCTAATTAATAAGATACTAAGTTAAATTAGCTAAGCTAAAGTATTTATAAAGATTAATATCTACTAGGCGTTCTATTAAATTTATATCTACTCTAACTTAGAAGACTTAATAACATTTTATACTTAATATAGCTCTTATAAGTATAACGTTCTACCCTTTAGGCTCTATAATAAGCTAGCTATATACTAATAATATATAAATAATACTCTTATAAAATACCTAGATAATTTCTATATAGCGTATATAGATAATATCTTAATCTACTTAGAGGAACCCTCTACTATAAGGAGTATATTAAGAAGGTTCTTAACTAGCTATACTAAGTAGGGCTTTAGATTAATATTAAGAAGTGTGAACTTAGTATAATTATAATATACTACCTTAGGTTTGTTATTACTACTAGAGGGATTAGCTCTAACCCTAAGAAGGTCTCTATAATAAATAATAATGGACTAGTAACTATTAATTATAATATATAGTGTCTAGTCCTTCCTAGGGTTCTATAACTTCTATTAACGATATATTAAGGGTTATAAAAAGATTACCTATCTACCTACTAAGCTATAGCTAAAGAAGCCTAGTTTAACTTGAATAATATCTATATAATAGTATTTATAGTACTAAAGGAGGCCCTAATATTAGCCCCTATTTTATACTACTAGAAGCCTAAGTTATTAACCTAAGTTAAGATAGATACCTCTAAATCTATTTATACTACTACCCTCCTCTAATAATAAACTAATAATAGTTTATAATACCTAGTAGCTTATTTCTTAAAGATTATAATACTAACTAAGATAAACTACTCTATTTATAATTATAAGATAATAGTAATTATTCTTATATTAGAAGAATAGAGAGTTAAACTCTTAGTAATTACTTAGTATTTTAAGGTTATTATAAACTACTAACTATTACTCTATTTTATAACTAAATAGCTTTTCAATATCTACTAAGCTTACTAGTTAGATATCTTAGCTAGTTTTAGTTTCTATTTCTAGTACTACCTAGGATATAAAAATATATTAGCTAATACCCTCTTATAGAAAAACGAGGACCTTTAAACCTAATAAGCTACTTATAAGTTAGATTATACTTAGGTATTACTATTACTTACCTATTTATCCCTAGAGGTAGTAAATAAGCTATACTAGCTACTAGAGGGCGCTCTAAGCTACTCTATAATAGCTATTAACGCGCTCGAACTAGAAGATAAGCTAAAGGGATACCTCCTAGTTAAATAGATCCTCCAGCATAATTATAAGCTTAATATACTATTACTTGAAGCGCTAAAAATACTCGCTATTATTAAAATGGAGCGCTACTTTTAGCTCTAGCTAACTACTAATATTAAGTAGTATATTTATAACTACTATACCTATTACTAGGCTTAGAAGCTAAGAGATAAGCCCCTAAGCGAGTTAAAACCCTTACTAATACTAGATTACCCCTAGGAATATATTATAATGAACTTTATGTTATACCTACCTAACTACTATAGGTATAATAATATATTTATAATAATATACTACTTATTAAAGAGGATAGTCTCCCTTCCTTATTATAAGATTAGTATAGCATAGGATCTCGCCAGCTGTATTATATTTATATCTTTTAATATATAGGTTTCTATATTATAATTATATCTAATAGAAGCTCTTAGTTTACCTCTAACTTCTGGAGCACAATTTATAAGATATATAGCGTAATTATATAGCTAAGTATAGCTAGCTATATAGAAACTAATCAATAGACTAAGATCCTTAACTAGTAGCTAACTTAATAACTTTACCCCTAGATAAATTAGTTCTAAGATAACTAGGGTAAAATACTCCTTATTATAGACTTCGCCTAAATAGTACTATTTAATAAAACTATAGGGCTTAACGTGGTTAATAAGCGAGCTAGCTACCTAAGTATAACTATATTATATTTATAACTAATAGGTAGTACTAAGTGAGGTCTTTATTAGATATTTTTTAATAAATTAAGATACTTATATATTATTAATAGTATTCCTATAGATACTATATTACTATTAGCCTATCTTAGTCCTTAGTTAGTAATTACTATTTCAATATATTTCCTCCTTGATTCGAGTTATTACCTCTCTCTATAACTAAATATCTTCTACTTTAGTTATAATAAGACTCCCTCTTTATCTAAGCTAGGTTTTTTTAGCTCTTTAATATGAGCTAAATAAGTGATTCTCCTCCTAAAGGATTTTATTCTTAGATCTTAGTAAGGTAATCTAATATACAAATCCCTATACTCCGTTTAATAAATACTTTATAACTTTAATAATTAAAGTTAGAGAGCTATTCTAATAATAAGAGATCCTCCTTTTAATAAATTTAGATTAAGAAGCTACCTTAGTTAGGTTATTTAATATCTAGGAAGTCTAGGTATAGGAATATTGGCCTACCCACGTAGTAGGTGGGAGACTCCTACTCGCCTAGTAAGCTAGATCCGACTTTGGATCCGTGGCCCGGGTCGGAATAACTAGGACCTAGTGAGTAGTTATATAACCTATTATATACCCTACCTTATTAGCTTCCTATATTATTCCTACCTCGCTAGCTACCTTCTAATATAACTTAATATTATTAATAATTTAGACTTTTTATTACGCTTACCCTTACTCTCTTTATATACTAGTATTATAAAACTAATACTAATTAGTAATTAACTTTATTATTATACTATAAGTATAGATTAATAAGGACTAATAAAATTCAGAGATAATATTTATTACTTAATAATCCTAAGGCTCCTCTTATATATAATTATTATATTAATAGAGATTTTAGGTTTAGTTACTAATAGTTTAGCCTCTACTTCTAACCAATTACCTCTAAAGTTATTACTAATACTATAAGTAAAGTTTTAAATCCCCTAATAATAATAGTAACTACGGTCTATTCTATTATAACTTTAATATTAATAATTAATAATTCGCGATCTTTTATTATACTAGCTAAGTTATTACTTCCCCCTTATTTTTACCCTCTTTTAGTACCTTCTGCTACCTTATAGTTACTATAAATATTATATCCTATACCTACTAACTACGCTACCTTTAACTAATATTATAATTATTTAAAGCCCTCTACTAACTTCCTCTCCTTCTACCCTATATTAACTACCTATTTTACTAAAAGTTAAATTAAAGAGAATATTACTAATATTATTTAATAATCTAGCTTCTATATATAGAGTAATAATAACTTTAATTTAGTTGAATTATAATACCTTATAATTATTAAAAGGTATAGTTAAGAGCCTGATTTCTTTATAGAAATTATATAAGATAATAAAACCCCTATTTTTCTTATTTTTACTACTCTTATATAATACTAAAAGCCCTCTACTACTCCTATATCCGCTATATATTAACCCCCTTATCCCCTTCTAGTAGAGGCTACCTAACCCGTTTTATTTTAAAGTATTAAAAATAATACTTAAGGTCTTAACTTTATAAGACCTATAGAATAGAACTAATAAGCCTAATTCCTACTAAATAAGATCCCTTTGTTACGCTAACTTAAGAGTCTTACTAAGTTCTATAGTAATAATAACCTTAAGTATAGTAATAATAAGAGAGATATATTAGACTTAGAACTCTTTATTTTTAAGAACTATTATACTAAAGCTAATATATCCCTATAGTAATATACTAAAGCGTTTTCTCTTATATAAAAAGAAAGTACTTAATAATATTATTATTAGTATATTACTACTAAATACCCCCTATTATTATATATCAAGGTAGTTATATAATTAAGGAATACTTTGAAATTAAGGAATTCTATATTACTAATAAGGAACTATAGGGTTATACTATATTACCTAATCTTATATATAAAAGCTTTAAAAAGTCTATTACTAAAAGCCTTAAGATCTTATTTAAAACCCTCTCTATTATTAGACCTACTCTTAGTATGGAATTTAATACTAATAAAAGCCCCCTTTATTATAAGATTTAAAATACTTACTAAAGAGTTTAAGAATATAAACTGACTCTCTATAAGTATCCTACTAACTTATAAAACCTCCATAACTCCCTATACTCCGCTCTTAATACTATATCTTAAATAAACTAAAGCCTTAATATAATATTTATAGCTTTAGAGGATCTAGAGGAGTATAATATAACATATATTAACTAATAATTCTAAGGTAATAACTACTATAACTTCTATTAAAATTACAATAGTAATAATAATATTAGAGTTTAGTAAAACTAGCTATATTAATAAGGACCCCCTCTATACTATTAATTATATACTAATTATTATAATAATGTAAGAAGATACTAGATTTACTATAAGCCTAAGTACTAATCCTAGAAGGATAGTAATAATGAATAAACCTAAGAGTTTAATAATTTTAAGTCTAAGTACTCTTAAAATATTACTAAAGAAGAGTTTAATACCTTCTTCATTAACTTTAAAAGTAATAATAAGGATTAGGAAACCCTAGTAAATAATATTAATACTGATAGCGATGTTAAGTAATACCTTTAGAATTACTAATAAAATTAATCCTAGCTCTCCTCCCCTTGTAAGTTTATTATATTTACTACTAATACTATATTTATAATTAATAGTAATAAATTAGTTAATTTACTACTAAATTAAGCTACTTTCTATATAATTATAAGTATTAACCTAGCTACTAACCCTAAGCTTACTCTCTTACCTACCTAGCCTATTCTACTTAGAGCCTCTACCCTAACCTAATTATTAATACTTAATAATGAATACTTTAAGAACGTTTTCCAAAGTATTATACTAGATTTAGATATTACTAGAGTCTCTATTACTAGCTAATAGTAGGTTATTACTTTATAATAGATTTACTTATTAATAGCAATTAATAGAGTAAACACTAGCTAAGTAAGAGTATGCTTTAGAGATAATCCCTATAAGGATTTATTTAGTATTTTTATAGTTCAAACTATATTTAGTAATATAATCCTCTATATAATACCTTTTAATATCCCTTTTCTCCTCTACTTAAGTAATATAGATTAAATAGGTATTTATTTTAATAACCTCTATAATTACTTATTTTAAAGTAATATTATTACTATAAATAGGCCTATACCTAGCTTCTCTCCTTAATAAAAAGGAGATTTTTACCTAAACTAGCTATTTAATAAATACTAAGCTATAGCACCTCTACTAATAATATAATTACCCCTCTATTACTAAGTTAGCTACCCTCCTCTAGTATACTAATTACCCCGTTTAAATAGTAATAATTAAGTAGTTAATTAAGGTTTATTAATATTACTAATTAAATATAAGAGCCCCTTAGAGATTTGAATTCTCCCTCTAGGATAATTATTTATTTAATTATAAGATTATATATAATATTATCTACCTTAAAGGTAAAGTAATTCTATATATTATTAATATAACTACTAGCTTCAATATTACTTACTTTTTACCTAATCTCTCTATATAAACTACTTAAAAAACTATCACAGTCTTCCTACTAGCCTGGGGCTATAGTAGGGGTTGCTAAGACTGCGAGTAAAACAAGGAAAAGAGCAATACAAGCGTGAATAATAATAAATAGTATAATAGGTAATTATAGGTATATCGTAATATATTCTATAATAGCCGAGCCTTCTAAGCTTATTTACTAGAAGTCTCCTACTTAAAGGATAAGCATTAAGCCTAACCGTAGTTATATAGAATACTATATAATAGCTAACTATATTACTAAAAGGCATATAATATATACCCCCTTTTTAAAAAGTAATTATCCTAATTGCTATCTCTATCGATCTAGGATATATATACTTAATATTCCCTTCTCTCCCTCTTTATATCCTAATCGCTAGAAATCACTATAGTATTATTAATTAGGTATCGCACTAGTAGAGGAGTATATCGAACTTAGATATCTATTAGCACTTAGCAGCGCTATTATTACTAGTATTACTAGGCGCGAGTTGCTTATTGCTAGTATGCTAGAGACCCTCGATTATAATATAGAGGTTTGCGATCTTAGCGCGAAGGCTTGCGATCTCCTTAGTCTTAATTATATCAATAGCTATGCGAATCTTATTAGTAACTACTTGCTTAGATATGCTATTATTCTTAAGTTTAGTGAGATACTTACTAATAGCGTTAATATTAATAGTATCTATATTAGCTATATTAGTCTCTATAGTATCGAGGCGAGGAAGGATTTCCTATCGGATGCTATTAATAATAGTATTAATATTACCCTTAGCCTTATTAGCAAGATCCTTTGCATTTTTAGCATCCTTGCGGGCTAACGGGTCCGTAGTAGTAATATTACTAATATTAATAAGCGGGGCGATAGAAAGGAGGTCGATACGGTTTATTATAATAAGGTTGCTAGTAATAATTCTATTAGTATAACTATAGGTATTATAAAAGTATATAGCCAGGACCTAGGTATAACTAGGGAGAAGCTTGCTATAGGCGTTATTATTAATATATATATTATATGCTTACTTAAGAATATCCTAGATATATCTAATATAGAGGTTAGAAGATATATTCTTAAAAGGCTTAATATTATTAAGGATTTTCTCAATCTCCTCGACGAGGATAGTATCGGGGTAGTATAGAAAGGCGTTATTAATATAAGCCTTTGCCTTATCGATCTGCTAGCGCTAAGCTATAGGGCTAGGGCGGCCCTTCTTAGGAGTCTTATAAGGAGTAGTAGCTATAATTTTAGCTAGAGTAAGCTCCTCGATATTAGTAGTAGTGCTAGTAATAACGCAGACTAGCTTAGTAGCCTAGGTATCGTTATTCTAACTATTATTAGTATTATTATTAATAACCTCCTCGCATTAGATCTTAGTATCTATAGTAAAGAAGTTCTTCTTAGCTACTTATTTACCCTTCTTATAGTCCTTATAGGACTTCTTCTTCTTAGTAGCAGACTTGCGAGTCTTAACTAGAGTACTAAGGTTAATATTATAGTTACTAACTTAGTTATTACTACCTTAGTTATTGCTATCTTAGCGCGGGGAGATGGGGTTAAGCACCTCGTCGTTCTAGGGGTTAGCACCCTTATCTTAGCTGCTATTATTATTAGATAGGTGAGAGGATAGGACCTCGTAGTTATTAGTAACTTCCTTACCTTTAGAAGCTATTATTGCAATAGTATTAGTTAGGCTAGCGTTTAGGAGGCTATATTTAGCAGGTTGGGATAATATTATTACTTATTATAGGAGGTCTATCGGGTAATAATTAGCATATAAGAGAGAAATAAATAAATAAAAAGTATAAGCATGCTTAAATAAAAGTAAGCAGGTATAGTAAATAAAAAGGAAGGTATAGAAGGAAAGGAAAAAAATTTTATAATAAGGGTTAGTAAGGAAGGCGTATAAAAGTTAGCACCCTCTGCTCCTTCTTATTTATTTTAATATAAGATAGAGAGATCGAGGGAAGAGTAGTTAATAGCAAAAAATAGTAATAATAAAGGGAAAATTTATAATCCTAATATTAATTTAGGGTATATATATTTATCCTATTAAAAGGATAGGAAAACTAATTAGTTATATACGAGGTGCGCGCCTTCTTATAGCTCTTTTAATATCCTAGTCGAGGGGGAATTTAGTATTATACTTATTAATAAGATCGTTTATATTAGGCAATAGGGAGTCTTTTTATTCCTAGGTATTATTTTTTATTATAAAGCCTTTCTATTAGATAAGGTATTTAATAGTAAGTTTATAACTCCTCTATAAGACTCTTCGTTTAATAATATAATTAAGTTCCTACTCCTTACTACTATTAACCTCAATAGGCTTTAGTAGTAGAGTCTCGCAGTTAAATAGGTCTTCTCCCTAGGCTAGCTTATATAGCTAGGCTATAGAGAGGATTAGGTGAACCTGCTAGTACTTAGGAATATCCACCTTATAGGCGAGAGGATTAATAATATACTTAATTCAAAAGAGTCCTATCTATCTAGAGGTTTATTTGCTATTATATTATCCTAGTAAGTAGAATCCTTTACTAAGTTATATCTAGACTTTATCCCCTTTATTAAAAGTTATATTAATATAGTAGTTATTATATCTATCCTTATATAAGGTGTTTACTATATTAATAAGTAGCAATACCTCCTTCTAATATATCTCCCTAAGGATAGTCAGGCTCTTAGTCGGGGCGCTCGTTTATATAACTATATTAAGGATACTTCATAGCTTAAATCCGAGCATAACCTCGTTTAGCGATTATCCGATTATAGTAGATAGGGAGTTATTAAGATTATGCTATAGGGCAAGTAGTATATTAGTCTATAGGATATTAGGGGATTTAGATATATAGAACTATATCGCAATCTCAGCAGTCTAGTTTATTCTTTCGCTCTACCTATCTATCTAGGGGTAGTATGCTATTAAGAGGAGGAGCCTAATATTAAGGGCGTTAAATATCGCATGCTATATTATAGAGATAAACTTAGGATCCTAGTTACTAATAATATAATATAGAATTCCCTAGTCTAAGAGGAAAAATACGCAGAGTAGGATTATTACCTATTCTTTTGCTCTATAGGTTAAATATCTTATGAGAAGGATTATCTTTTTTAAGAATTTATATATTACTATTACTAATATATCTAACTCCGGGAAACCTAGCAGGACGTAGGGACTTCTATAGGATAGCA
The DNA here is from genome assembly GCA_026260285.1 of Colletotrichum sansevieriae. Taxonomy (NCBI): domain Eukaryota; kingdom Fungi; phylum Ascomycota; class Sordariomycetes; order Glomerellales; family Glomerellaceae; genus Colletotrichum; species Colletotrichum sansevieriae. The sequence goes on from JAOQIF010001071.1 coordinate 25,730, forward strand.
CCTTAGGTATATTAGTAATAAAGTCTATAGTAATAGTATTATAAGGGATATCTATAACGGGGATAGGTTATAGCTATTCTAGTAGCCTTTAGTAGTCGATTTAGTTCTCTTTATACTAGTTATAGTAAGCGATATATCGTTATATAAATAACTTCTTATTATAAAACTAAAAAGTTAATATTTCTACTATTATATAGTCTGCGCTAAAGTAATATTTTTTATTATAACTAAGGCGGAGAATCGCAGGTACTAACTTGCGCAGAATGTAGAGTCTCTAGGTTCTATCCATAGCTATATAAAGGATAAGCCCTTCTAGCAATAGACTCTAAGGAGTCGTTTAATAGCGTTTTAGGGCTCTTCTAGCAGCTCTAGCGCTATTTTCCTTAGTAGTAGCATCAAATAGTAACTACTACTTACCCGGTTCCTTCTACTAGGATCGGAGTTATTTAAGAATTTTGCTATACCTCGTGTTATTAGTATAATTATCTATAATCTTAGCGATAAAGTCCTCTGAAATTCTTATAGTTATCTCCCCTATTGCTCCGTAGGCTTATAACTTCTCAGCTAACTAGTTAACTATGCTTATAAATCCTATGTTATTATTATTATTATTGCTATAGGTTATTTCCGCGAGAACGTTGCTATCCTCAAACCTATTAGCTCGTCCTAAGGCTATAAGCAATAGCAGGTATAAGAGGGCGTCGGGGATAACGTTAAGCTTCCCTAATATATAGGTAATATTAAGGTTGAATTGCAATAGGTAGTTTATAGCGCTCGCGAGCTATAAGTTAGCCTTATTAAGGTCTATAATTCATAGCGAGGTATATATAAGAATTCCCTTTATAGCTACGTGATCTATAAGAATTTATATAGGGTGCTTATTCGATTGCACGAGCTTGCGGAGCTTCTTTATAGCTTATATTACTATTACTACCTCCGCTTCTATAGCAAAGTATCGCTTTTCTAAAGGCGATATAACCTTAGATAGAAAAAGCACTAGTTAGATATAGATTTATATAATATCTTTACTAGGTATATTAGTACTATTCTATAGGATGCCTAGTTAGAATACTATAAGCCTAAAGCTACTTTTATAGGTATTAACCTTAAAAAATATAGGCTTATTTAGGTTATAGTAGTATCTTATAACCTAGTTATAGAGATTCTCCTGGAGGGCGTTCTACGCCTCTTGCTCACTTAGTATTAGCTCGAATAATACCTTTTAGACCCTCTTTATTCAAACTACTTTTAATAGACTATTAGAAAGCATATTTTTATTACGGAGTTTTATAATAAGATAGGTCTTTCTATCCTATAGCAGCATTATAATAATATTATACTAGGGTATATTATATTATAGCTATCTAGCTATTCCGAGGTATCTCTCGATATTATAGAGAGTTTTCGGGAAGCGGAGGTTCTTAAAGGCTATAATCCTATCCTCTATTCGTTTAATACTATTAGTATTTATAATATAGCTGAGGAGTCTTACTTTAGGAAACCCTGCAAAGGACTTCTTAGGTTTAATATAAAAGCAGTTATTCTTAAAGAGCTTAAGAATAATATCGATATGCTAGAGATAGTCCTCGTTATTATTGCTAAAAATAATAATATTATTAATATATACTCGAGCAAAGTACTAGTAGTTGTGCAGGAGGCGGTCTATGAAACGCTAGGTATAGGCTAGCGAGTTCTTAAATCCTATAAGGATAACGTTAGAAACCTTAATACTACGGGGACGTATTATTACTATCCTATTATAGTATCTTAAGTAAATTAGCAGTTAGTAGAAGAACCTAGTAGTATTAAATATTATTATATATTTCTTCCCTCTGAGGGTATCTATTATATTATCTTAGTCGGGAAGCAGGTATATATCTGGGATAGTAATTTAGTTAAGAGGGCGAAGGTTAATAACAACCCTGCCTTTTTTCATACTATTAACTACTCGCTATATAACGAAGAGCGGATAGACGACTAGGATTAGCCTATCACCCTATACTATCTTACTATTAGTATATATCTTACTATAGATATTCTTAATAACTTTGAGGTCTTTAGCGCTAAGGGGGTAAGGCTTTACTATAGCCTTCTAGTTTTGCTACCCTTTAATAAGCTTAATACGTATACGTTAGTTATTTAGTATAGGTACGATCCCCTTATTATAGTAGATATCTTAGTTATTGAGGATTTCCTCAAGTCTACTAGTAAAAACTGCATCCTAATTATAGACCTCGACTCTATCCTTGCTCTATATAACTAGGATATCTTTTAGCTTAGATATTCCATAAGATAGGATATTATCCGCTCGACGAGGCAGTCCTAGGCTAGATTTAGTAAGCGGGGTTATAAACTATGCACTAGCTGCTATATTACTTATAGCCCTATTGAATTCAGATTGCGAGAACTAGCGCGAGTTTAATTCTCCTCTTATAAGGGTAATAATATCTATATAGTTAATAAGGTTAGTAGTCTCCTCTACTTCTATTAGAATAATATAGCCTAGCTGCTATCCTCTTAGGATTATTATTAGCCTATTTATTATATTTCGCATAAGGATAAGCTTAGGGTTATCTGCTATAACCGTTATATTAACTACGCCTATATAACTAGATTGAAACTACTAAGTATTAGAGCCTTGCTAGCTTAACTTAGGGAGGTTAATAAAGCTAGTTATAACGAATACGTCGCTCTGCAGGGGAATAACTACGGTATAGGCGTTATTAACTCATCTAGTTACTAGGTGCTATCTCCTGAACTAAACTAGATACTATATTCTATATACTAAGCAGAATTTAACTATACCCTTATTAAAGTCTATAACTAGCTTATGATCTTTATAGAACGGTGTTCCTAGTAGAAGATTCGCTCTGAGGGTATTTATAACTCTAGCTATAATAATAACGTAGCTATAGATCTCCACGTTGCTAATAGTACCTAGGATATAGAAGTCGAATATAACCTGCTCTATTATATAAAAGGTTAAGTCTATT
>JAOQIF010001072.1:0-28687 GCA_026260285.1 Colletotrichum sansevieriae
TCTTTAAGAAATTCTTAAAGAATTTCTTACCTAATCCTAGCGTGTAGCGCACTAGGAATCTGTTAAGGTGGGCAGCTCGCTTGTCTAGGCAGCTCGCTTATTAACTACGTTATAGGGATATTATTAAATTATTTATATTACTTTTCAAGAAGGATATATTATTTTAATAGTGGGATAACTAGGAATATGCTTTCTCTTAACTTAAGTAGCTCTTTAATATCTACCTAATACTTTACTAATTTAACTTAGAAAATAAGATAATTATTTAAACTAACTACTTAGGATTTATATTTAGAGGAGTACTCTTCTAATTTAACTTATAGAGTATTTAATACCTTATAATATCTATCTATAAGAGCTCTTACCTATAGAATATAATTATTTTATTTATAATAAAGAGCTTCTAGCTATTATATCTTACTTATATATACAAAGAGTAGAGCTATATAATATAACTTTATTAATAATATTAACTAATTACTAGGAGCTCAAAAACTTTATAAAAAAGTATTACCTTATAGAGCGCTAGAGCTAATAAGTAGAGGAGTTATTCTAATATAGCTTTTATATTTAATACTACTCTAATAGGGAAGTAATAGCTCTTAATACCTACTCTTAATAAGAATATAATATACCTAAAGAATAGAATAGTAAGTAGAGGTAGGACAGGATCCTCTAGCTAATACTAGATTATATTTACCCCTATAGAAGCTCTATAGCTATCCCCTTAGTAAGGAGAAGCTAGAGGGTTTATATAGATATCTTAGATATTATAGCTTTGAATAATAACCTTAAGCTATAAGTATTATAACTAGAGAATATAAAAGGGGTAATAACTCATAAAGTAGTATATTATATAATTATATAGTAGGTATAGAGCTTCTTATTAGATATAAGATCTAAGGTTTAAAATAATAAATATAATATTAATAATTAGGGGAGGGTAATATTTAGAGGGAGGCTATAAGTACTAAATAGGGAGGATAATAATAACTTATTAGGAGGGGTTTATATAAGGATTTTTTAGTAGAGCTATAACTTAAGTATAACTACCTACTTAAGCTATAATAATATACTTAAAATAATAGGCTAGTAGTTCTACTAGCTAGGATAGGTATAGAAAGTATAGAGGTTTATTTAGAACTATAATATATATAGAGGGATATATATCTAGTGGTAAGCTAAGAGGAGGTTCATAAAGCCCCTACTAATACCTAGCTAGTAATACTTAGACCTCTTAATAGACCTTATTATAAACCTATTACTTATAAAGAATAATACTAGCTACTACTCATAAATTATAATAGATAAGCTAGATAAATTAGTAATATTAGAAGAGATAAGTACTATAGAAGTAGAAGTATATATTTGATAGTTTCTTAATTACTACTTCTAGTTCTATGGGTTTCTATATAGTATTATTAGTACATAGAGGTCTAATTAATATGCTACTTCTAAGCTAAGTTCTACTACCTTATTTTATTAAAATAAGTAGGCTATTAAGTATAGTATATTACCTATGGATTAATAGTAGTACTAAGAGGTAGAATTACGAGATATAGGCTATTTTATAAGTATTTATAACAGAAATATAGGATAGCTAGGGGTAGTTATTACTACCTATTTAGCTAGCTCTCTAAGATAGAGTTAACAGTATAATTAAATTCTAATTACTTTTCTTAGAATATGGATATTATATTAATCCTATATTAATTATGAATAATATACTATAAGAGACCCCCTCTACGGATATAGTAGCTAATCTTTTAGTAGATAGGTTATAAGAAGTAGTAAACTTTATTTAGATAAGTATTATAATAGCTTAATAGTATAATAAAGAGAATATAAACTAATATTAAATACCTTTAGAAGAATATTAAGTATTATAGGCTATGCCCGGGTTAAGCCTACCTAGGCTTCTACCTAGGTTTACAGCCTTAAGGGGCTACCTAGGGCCTACCTAGGGCCTACCTAGTAGTCCCCTATAGACTAGTGAAATCTCTACTACAGTAGAAAACTTCCCCTTTTCCTCGTTAGCTTAAATAAATAATATTATTATAACCTCTTATTAAATAAACTTAGGTCTAACGCCTTATATTTTTAAGCTTATTATTATTATTATTATTATTATTATTATTATTATAATAATAATAATAATAATAATAATAATAAGAATAATAATAATAATAATAATAATAATAGGTTAAGCGCTACTCCCTATTAGTTAATAAGATAATTAATAATAATATAACTAGAACTTAAGATAAGCTATTATAAGCTAATTTAATAGTAATCTTAGAGTCCCTCTAGTAATAATTATAAGAGGTTAAGTAGGGGAATAGCTAATATATAGCTATATAGAACCCTATAAGAATTACTAGTAAGATATTAGTAATACCTAGTATTATATACTAGAAGCTATTATCCCTACTCTTAAAGCTTTTAAGTAAGTAAAAGGAATATACCTCCTAAGTATAATAAATAGGATATAAGAGTACTATTAATAAGGCGTTCTACTTTATAAATATGGAGGTTGAATACGTAATCAACTCCTATTTAAATACTACTCTCTAATAAGTAGTCTCCACCTTCTATAAAGCTAGAGGTAATAGTAAATAATATAACCTAGAAGATTTTATGACTTATTTTAATTAAACTTACAAGGACTTTAATATCTAGTCCTAAGTTATAGCCTAACTATAGACCCTCTAGTAGAAAGAGAATAAATCCCTAGTAACCTTCTTATTAAGGTTTAAATAAATACTAGCTAATATAGGTAATATAAACTAGCTACGTTACGTCTAGATCTTACTCCTAGAGCCCTCTTTTACCCTTAGGCTAAGGAATTTGCTAATTACTATTAACTTAATAGCTAATTATAATAGCTAGCTCTTAAAAGTTTAGAATATTATATAGAAAGTAGAGCGCTAAAAAGCTTCTAGTAACCATCTAATAACCTACTAGAGACCTATTACTAAGGACTCTAAGGGGAATATTTATATAACTAGAGCTATATATATCTCTTAGGTTAAGGAGGTAAGATATTATAACTATTAAAACTCTAGGTCCTCCTTAGGTACCTCCCTAGTATAATACTAATAGCTATAAAAAAGTATAAGGAATTTCTATATTTATTATACTTATAAAATTAGAAGGTATATTACTTAATACTACTCTAATAAAGAGAACTAATTACCTAGGGTTATGAAAATAAAAATTTAAGAGAAGAACTTATATATTATAAGGTTATTAATAACTATTAGGTAGTAGCTAAGTCTCTAAAAGAAGATAAGGAGTTAGAAAAAAACTAACTCTGGAGCGAAATTAGGCTCTAAAGCTTACTAAGGAGGAGATATTAAGTTAAGAGGAATATTAATAGGAGTAACTAGCTAATAATAAGCTTATTATTATTTAGGTTAGAGTTAATAGAGGATATTTAACGTATACCCTAGTAAATACTAAGAGTAATACTTATATAATAATTAACTTTTCCTTAGCTTAACACCTTTACTTTCTATATTTCAAGAAAACACACTAACTTATAAGAAGATATATACTTAGTAGATTATTACTAGGTAATACTCTAGGTATGATAGTTTTTAACCTAGAGATAAGTAGCTATGTTTAATATATCTTTATATATATAGTTAATAACTTAGACTCTAATATTCTCTTAGGGCGCCCCTAAATAAAATAAAACTAGGTTTTACGACTATAGCTTCCTAAGTATACTATAGGAGGGGGTATATTAAGTTATACCTAAAGGAGTAAGAGGAAACGCCCCTTATAAAGGAAATAAGGGCTATAAGGTTCCTTAATATACCCTTATTCTCTATAATCTACTAATACTTAGTAAGATAATAGAGTAAGTACTAGGAGGGTATTATAGAGGTATTAGTACAAGCTATTAGCTTAGCTAATATTAAGAAAGCCTTAAACCTAAAGCTAAAAGAGAATTAATAATATTATTTATTAAGCTAGATATTAAGGGAGTTCTTTAACCTATTGAACCCTAATAAGGCTTATTTATTACCCCCTAAGTAACCTAGGATAGATTACTAGATTAACCTTATACTAGGATTAAATAGAAATGAATTACTACTTCCTTAGGACTTCCTCTATAGTTTATTAAGAGAAGAGCTATTAGTACTAAAGAAGCCCCCATAAGACCTCTTAAATAAGGGATTTATTAAAGTTAGTAGCTTACTAGCTAGGGTATTAGTATTTATTATAAGGAAGCTAGGTAAAGGGATTGACTTCTATATTAATTATAAAGCCCTTAATATAATTACTAAGAAGAACTACTACCCCTTCTTACTAATCTCTAAGATGTTATATTAAGCAAGTATAGCTAAGTAGTATATTAAGCTAGATATAATAATAGCCTTTTATAAGTTAAGAGTAATAGAGAGGTATTAGGAGAGAAGGTTATTTTATACCTAATATAAACTATTTAAATAAGTAATCTACTTATATAGCTTAATCAGCACCCCTACTAGCTTCTAGTAATATATTAATAATACCTTATAGAATCTTTTTAATAATGTTATTACTACTTATATAAATAATATATTAATTTATTCTAATAGAATAAAAGAAAACTATAAAAGGAGGGTCTAGGAGGTTCTTTAGAGGCTATTAAATATAGAGCTAAACCTTAACTCTACAAAGTATAAGTTATTAATAAAAAGAGTTAAATATATAGGGTTTATTATAATTATAAGAGAGGGTTTTTATTATAACCTTAGGAAACTTTAATTACTAAGTAGCTACTCCTTACCTCCCTAAAAGGTATCTAGAGCTTCCTAGGGTTTATAAACTATTATAATATATTTATATTAAGGTATAGAGATATTATTAAATTACTTATATTACTTATTAAGAAGAATATAATATTTTAATAAGGGGATAACTAAGAGCTAGCCTTCTTTTAGCTTAAGAAGCTCTTTAATATCTAGCTAATAGTCTATTAGTTTAATTTAGAAAGTAATATTGTTATTAAGACTAATTATTTAGGGTTTATACTAAGAGGAGTCCTCTCCTAGATCAACCTAGGGGATACTTAGTACCTTATAGTATTCTACTTGTAAAAGCTCTTACCTATAGAGTATAACTACCTTATTTACTATAAGGAGCTCCTAGTAATCCTTTCTTACTTATATATTTAGAGAGTAGAGCTATATAATATAACCTTTTTAAAATATTAATAGATTCCTAGGAGCTTAAATATATTCTTTTTTAAAAAGGTAGCGCTTTATAGAGTATTAGAGCTAGTAAATAAAAGAATCATCCTAGTATAACTTTACTATTAAATATTACTCTAGTAGGGAAGTAATCGCCCCTAATATCCTCTCTTAGAGAGAATAAGATATATTATAAGAGTAGGATAATAAGTAGAAATAACGGAGGGTTTTATAGCTAATACTTGATTATACTTATCCCTATAGGGCCTCTATAGCTAGCCCCTTAGTAAGGAGAAATTAAAAGGGTTATATTAATATCCTAGAAACTATAGTCTTTAATAGCAACGCTAAACTATAAGTGTTATAGCTAGAGACTATAAAGAAGGATATAATATATAAAGCTATATATTATATAGTTACTTACTAGCTTTCGAGCTTTCTATTAAATATAAGAGCTAAAGCTTAAAATAGTAAGTATAATATTAATCGTTAGAAGAGGCTAATATTTAGAAGGAGGCTATAGGTACCTAGGAGGGAGGATAATAATAATCTATTAGGGGAGCTTTATATAAAGATTATTTAATAGAGCTATAACTTAAGTATAACTACGTACCTAGGCTATAATAATATATTAGAAATAGTAAGCTAGTAATTCTACTAGCTAGGATAATTATAAATAATATAGAGGTTTAGAAGGAATTATAATATTTATAGAGAGATATATATCGAGAGGTAAGCTAAGAGGGGGTTCCTAAAGCCCCTATTAGTACCTACCTAGTTATACTTAGACCTCTTAATAGACTTTATTTCTAACTTACTAAAAAATAATACTAGCTAATACTTATAGGTTATCATAAATAAGCTAGGTAAGTTATTAACGCCAGAGGAGATAAGTATTATAGAGGTAGAAGCTTATACTTACTAGTTCTTTAATTACTACTTCTAGTTTTATAGGTTTTTATATAGTATTATTAGTAATTACAAGTTTAATCAGGTAGGCTACTTCTAGGCTAAATTCTTTACCTTATTAGTATAAAGAAACTATTAAGTATTATATATTACCTATAGACTAATAGTAATACTAAGAGGTAGAACTAGGAGATATAAGCTATCCTATAGGTATTTATAACTTAGGTATAGGATAACTAGGGATAGCTCTTACTTATTACTTAGCTAGCGCTCTAAAATAGGGTTAGTAATATAACTAGGCTCTTGCTATTCTTTCTAGAATACAAATATTATACTAACCCTATACTAGTTATAAATAATATATTATAAGAGATCCCCTCTAGGGATATAGTAGCTACCGTCTTAGTAACTAGGCTATAAGAGGTAATAAACCTTATCTAGATAAGTATTATAATAACCTAGTAGTATAATAAGGAGAATATAAACTAGTATAGGATATTTTTAGAGGAGTATTAAGTAGGTAATAAGATTTAGGTCTAAATAGCTAACTATAAGAGTTCTAGGCTTAATAAGAAGTTATTATTTTATATTATAAGTATACTATAATAAGAGTTCTAAGCTTATATATTATTCAACTAGATATATTTAATAATATTTACCTAAAGTTCTATCTTAACCTCCTCTAGAGAGTACTAGAGGACCCCTTACCTACTTAAATAAGAGTAGATCCCTAGCTACCACTAATTATAGCTAATAATAGTGAGTTTAAATAATATATAGAAGAGATATATATAGTATAATAGAAGGTAATTAGGTAAGAGTAGAGGCATGAGGTCCTAGTTAAGTAGGAGGGGTATATAGAGCTTACCTAGGAGATAATAGAAGCTATAATAGAGATTACTATAATAGATAGGTATAAAGCTTTATATAAGCTAGTTATAAATAATAATAGTAACCTAGTATATACCTAGGGGCGGATTAGCTAGGAGGGGGAATAGTATTATAAGCTATACTTTGGTTAAGCCTACCTAGGCTTCTACCTAGGTTTATAACCTTAAGAGGCTACTTAAGGCCTACCTAGGACTTACGTAGTAATTCCCTATAGACTAGTAAAATCTCTACTAGAGAGGAAAACTTCTCCTTTTCCTCTTTAGCTTGAATAAATAGTATTATAGTAACCTCTTATTAAATAAACTTAGGTCTAACCCCTCGTATTAAGTAAGTAATAGGATTTAGCTCTTAATAGCTAACTATAAGAGCCCTAGGTCTAGTAAGAAGCTATTATAGTTATATTATAAGTATATTATAATAGGAGTCCTAAGTATATATATTATTTATAGGAATATACAATTTGTATTCTTACTAATATCTTCTTTTAATAAATAATAATAAATACTCTTTATAGATACCATTTTCTAGAGTATAATATACTCTTTCTATAATAAATACCTTGAGTTATTAAGGAATAAAATAAATAAAATAAGCTAGCTTAATAACCTAATATTAATAACCTAACCTTAATAACTTAACCTGATAAATTAATAACTTAATACCTATACGTGTATATATACTATAGAGCTATATAATAACTTAAATAATATAATAGTAATAGTAATAAAATAATAAAATAATAGTACTTTAGCACTTTAAAATCCTATATAAAATCATACATACGTTATAACTATATACTTCCTAATAGGAAAGTATTCCTTAAAACCTCTTTTATATAACTATATAAAGTAGGGCATAGACTACTTAGTGATCTAAGCGTAACTACTTAGATAATTAGCCGCTTTTATAGTTCCGTTTTAGAATAATTTAGCCCCTTATACCTTTTAGGAGCAATTATAACTTAGAGAATATAACATTATTGAGGATATCTTTTAAGATTAGTTCCTATATTATTTTATATATAATTCTATGCCATATTATGCTAGATTTATTGAGAAGTTCCCTGAATATTATCGCGCCCTAATATCCGGGCCTTCCGAGCTACCCTGCGCTACGCCCGATATCTCCCATAAGTTCTTATTCTATTAAATTAGATATACCTAATAATATTTTATCCTAAGTTCTATATTAACCTCCTCTAGAGGGTACTAGAGGATCTCCTATTTACTTAAATAATTATAAACTCCTAGCTATTACTAAATATAACTTATAATAGTACGTTTAAGTGGTATATAGAGGAGATATATATAGTATAATAGAAGGTAATTAGGTAAGAATAGATGTATAAGGTTCTAATTAAGTAGGAAGAGTATATAGAGCCTCCTTAGGAGCCTATAGAGGCTATAGTAAACATTATTATAGTAAGTAAGTATAAAGCTACATATAAAGTAGTTATAAATAAACATAGTAACCTAATATATATCTAGGGGTAAACTAGATAGGAGGGGGAATAATATTATAAGCTATACTTAAGTTAAGCCTACTTAGGCTTCTACCTAGGTTTACTACCTTAAGGGAGCTACTTAGGGCTTACTTAGTAGTTCCTTATAAATTTATAAAATCTCTACTAGAGAGGAAAACTTCCCCTTTTCCTCTTTAGCTTAATAGATAGTATTATAGCGACCTCTTATTAAATAAACTCGGGTCTAACCCCTTATAGCTACTAGTAGATAAAGTAGTAATAGAGGTAGTATTTAATAGTAGCGCGGGTAGTAGTGCGTAAGAAGATAAGTTAATATTTTAATAGTATATTAGTACTTAAACAATTAAAAACTATATTATTATTATAGTATAAAGTTAAGGATTATAAGGATATAGGTATATATAAATGCGTCTATAGTTAGGAGAGTTATAATCATATAACTAAAGGCTATATATATTATTAGGAGGCGCGGAGGTAGAAGGTCTATTATACTTAAGTAGGTAAAATCACTATATAGTAGCTAGAGGTTACTATATCTCTATAAGAGCTATAGCGTTATTTTAAGTACTAACTATAAAAACTTAATACTATATAGATTCTTAAACGTAATAGGTATTTTAAAGCCCTTAGAAGTTACTTAGGCCTTGTTTAATATTATCCTAGCTTTATTAGAGGGGTTATTAGCGAGTAATTATTAACTAAATAAGACCTTAGTATAGCTAATAAGATAAAGGCCTATAGCGCGCTACTTAGCCTATATATTAACTAATAAGGGGCCCTCTAGGTAGGTAAGAGCTTAATAGATAAGGAAGTTCCTCTTACTAAGAGGTACTATATTAATAAGTATTATAAGGGTATTTACTCTTTATTAATATATTACCTTTAGGGGGCTAAATATAAATAAATTAAGTACCTATATGATATAGCTAGAGTAAACTAATAGAAATACTAAGTAAATACCCTAAGAGTAATATTTCTGTATAAAGTTAATCATAATATAACTCCTATACCTATTAAGTACTAATAGGTACTAAAGCCCTTTATTACTACGTATAGGCTTTATATAGAGGTTAAATACCTCTTTAAGCTAATTAGTAGTAATAATATTAGAGGTTCTAGCTAAATGCTAAAATATATTTAAATATAGTTACCTCTATATATATTGGTCCAGCGTCTTCTAATAGATGTTATATATTAGGGAGGAGCCTAGAATAAAGCTATTTATTCTCTTACTCTCTATAAAGCTAGGTTTATTTATATTAAAGTAGTACTTTCATAGAATAGTCCTTATTATAAATAGGTTATAGAAATTAAAGTAATTTTAAATAACTTTAGCCATAAGTAATTTAATATACTTAGATTTAAGGGCCTTGCTTTAAATAGTCTTAATAGAGGAGTTATAATATAAAAGGCCCTCTAGCTAATAGTTACTAAGTAGGTAGAAGTTACCCTAGACTACTAAGACTTATTAAGCTAGATCTTCTAGTTATAAATAGGTTAATATAAGCCTAAAGGCCCTTTAGGTAAGATCTTAATTAATAGAATTAGTCTCTTAATAGGTAATAAGATAATAGAATAATATTCTACCCTCTTACGATATACTAGCGCTATTGAGCTAGCCTTAAAGGGTTAATTTTAGGACTTTCCAAATATATATAGCCTTATAAATACTAATATCATATCCTATATCTATAATAGTATTTGAAATATCGCTCTTTAAATATTTCAATATAGCGAATATACATCTACTATAGTAGTGCGGAGGACCTACTTAGAGAAGAGCTACTCTATAGGGTATATACCGACCCGCTTAGCTTCTACTACTAAGTCTACCTATTTAGCTATAATATAGTAGTACGTTATAGGGTCCCTTATAGGGGTATTAAGGAGAGCCCTCTTAAGGGCTATATTAATAATATACTCTCTATATATAATAGAGTAGTTAATAAAGGAGTAGGTTTTATTAATTATATTAATACTATACTCTCTAGTAATCCCTTATATACTATTAATTTCAAAGAGTATACCTTATATAGGCTTAGTGGCTTTATATATAGAGTTTAGTGCTGGTATCCTTAAGGATTTATTATAAGTTATAGGAATAAAGAAGAGGGAGGGATAAAAGGCCCTACTTAGCTTCTTATACTTCTAGCTATAAGAACCTCTTAGAAATGGGCTCTTTACTTAAGAAGTTATCTCTTATATAGTAGTACTTATAGTACTTTACTAAAGGTTAACCCTTTAGATTAGGGAGTTATCTTATATAGTAGCTTTCGCCTTATTAGATGGTTTAGCGAGGGCGTTACTATAAGAGTCTTAGTAGCCTATTTAGCTCTAATATAGTATATAACCGACTTTATATAAGGGTTTATATATAAGTAGGAATATATAGGGTTCTATATTATTTTCTTTTACTAGTAGAGGGTATAAGTTAAAATACGTATATAATATTTCTTAAATTATACTTATAAACTAGGTGAAATTATTATAGTCTTTTTATAAAGAGGCGATAGCGTAACTACGAACTCAATATAGCGAATATACTAATTATTTTGAAAATATTAATTGATTGTGTTATAGTATATAAATAAGTTCTTATAATAATTAGTAGAGTATTAAGGAGGAAGAAAGTAGTAGTTAGAGGTGCGCGGCTATAGGGGGTGCTAACTTAGCCCCTTTATAAAAGGACAATAATAAATTCACCTAGTTTATAGATATAATTTAGGAAGTACGATATAGGCATTTTAACTTATACTCTCTAATAGTCAAGGAAAATAATACATACACCCTATATATTAGTATTTATAACTAAATTCTATAAATACTACTATATAAAGTTAAATATATACTATAATAAAGATACTTATATTAAAGTTAAGTAGGGTATTAAGGCTGCTATAGTACTATTCTTACTAAACCTTTTAATAAGGTACTATAAGAGCTACTATATAAAATAACTCCTTAACTCAAAAGGTTAACCTTCTAGTAAGATATTATAAATACTACTACATAAGAGATAACTCCTTAACTAAAGAGGTCTTTCCTAAGAGGTTCTTATAGCTAGAAGTATAAAAAGATCCACTATTATAAGTAAGGCTTTATATAGCTTATAATAAAATATTTATCTTTAACTTGATACGATAAGAACTATTATAAGAGTATTACTTTATATTATAGAGTATAAGTTAATATAATCCTACTTCAATATACTATAATTAAGTTTATAGTTATATTCTAGCCCCCTTACAAAAATACTATAATAAATTCAATTAGTTTATAGGTATAACTTAGGAAATACTATGTAGGTATTTTAATTTATACTTTCTATTAGTTAGAGAAAATAATATAAGAACACTATATATCTCTACATATAAACAGATCCTCTAAGTATTACTATATAAAGTTAGATATATACTATATCAAAGCTAATTATATTAGAGCTAACTAGGCTACTAAGGTTCGTATAATAATACCCTCGCTAAACCTTCTCATAAAATAAAAGCTACTATATAAGAGATAACTCCTTAACTGAAGAGGTTTTTTATAAGAGGTTCTTATAGCTAGAAGTATAAGAACCTCTATTACTATAAGTAGGGCCTTATATCTCCCCCTCTTTCTTATTTCTATAACCTATAATATATCCTTTTTATATTAGTACTAGGCCTTACATATAACTATACTAAGCCTATATAACGTATAGTCCTTAATATAAATAATATATAAGAAGTTATTAAAGAGTTTAAGATTAATATAACTAATAAAGCACGCTCCTTTATTAATTACGCTATTATACATAGATAATATATTATTAATATAGCCCTTAAGAGGGCTTTCCTTAATACCCCTATAGGGAAACCTAAGACGTATAATTATATATAAAAGAAATAAGTAAACTTAGTAGAGGGAGTTAAATAGAATCTTATAGACTCTATAGAGTAGCCCTTCTTTAGATAGGTCCTCTATACTACTAAAGTAGAGGTAGCCTATTAGGGGAATACTGATACGTATAGCTTATACTAACTAATAGAGAGAGTATAACTAATAATAGTATAGCTAGTTATTAGAAATAGAAAGTTTAAGAGGTATTATAAAATAAAGAATACATTTAGAATTTTTATAATTCCTTTTATTGAACAATAGAAAGTTTTATACTATATAACTTGGGCTTATAGTTTTATCTAGAATAATAAGATAAAATCAGACCTTAAGGTTTAAAAAATCTAATAAGATTTAACTAAATAGGTTTAATATGCTAATACGGTATATAAAGTTTAAACTAGCTAAACCAAGCTTAAACTAGCTATATTATACTGTATCACCACTTCCAGATCTTCCGGAGGATTAACTATGTATACCTATTTTTTCCCTAGCTTTTCTATGCTTTAGAATAGGGATAACTATTGAATATATATACCTATTAATATCTAAACTTTCCCCTCTACTTGAATAAATAATACGCCGTGCTAACACTAGTAAATCAACTAGTAGTAGAGGTAGTATTAATAGTATAAGTAATATATAAGAGAATAAATTAATAGTTTAGTAGTCTATTAAATAATTAAAAACTATACCATTATTAAAATATAAAGTTAAAGATTATATGGCTATAGGTATATATAAGTGTGGCTATAGTTAGAAGAGTTATAATTATATAATTAAAGGCTCTATATATATTATTAGAAGGCATAGAGCTAAAAAGTATCTTATACTCAAGTAGGTAAACTCAATATATAGTAGCTAGAGGCTATATACTATATCTTAGATTAGCGTCTTTATACATAGGGCTTAATACTAATATTCATAAGGATTTATTATAAGTTAAATAAGGAAGAAAAAGAGGAAAAAGTATAAAGCTCTATTTATAAAGCTTCTCATTCCTAGCTATAAGAACCTCTTAAAAGACCTCTTAAATTAAGGAGTTATCTCTTGTATAGTAGGATATGTCTCATTAAAGGGTCGACCTTTTACATTCAGACGTTATCTCTTATATATTAGTCTTTTTAAGCTATAGAAGCTTTAGTAGCGTATTTAGCTCTCATATAGTTACTTCTAAGACAGTATAAATCTAAGTTTATAATATATAGAGGGTTTACCTATTAATAGGAATATATTGAGTTCTCATACCATTTTCTTTTAATAGAAGAGAGTATAAATCAAAATACTTATATATTATTTCTTAGATTATACCTATAAACTAAGTAATTTTGATATAGTCTTTTTATAGTGGGTCTATAGTATAATTATAGACTTAATAACTATTAGAGTTATAGTAATATATATATTTAATCTAAAGTACTCCAAATACTTTAAAGAAAATATGCTATTCTATAGTATTCTATTCTAAGGAAATCCTAACTCTCTTTTTATAAAATAAACAAACTAAAAGAGATTTAAAAAAAACTTAAGAGTATTCATAATCTTTTTCTAGTTATAGATATATAAAATAGATTTAAGGTAGATTTTTAAGTTAGATGGGGGACTTCTAGTAGCTAGTTTTCAGGTCTGAATTTCCTGCCCCCTGAGAGCTTGCGAGCAGGGACGAAGCCCCTAGATAGAGGAAATTATCTACAGCCCTTAGGATAGACTGTGCCTTTTCGCAGGGCAGGCTCGCAAGGCGTCAACAAGTTTTTTTATTATAACAAAAAAAGGGCAGCGGCGTCACAGTGGACTACGGGTTAGGGTATGTGTGGAGGGGTATTATGCCGTGACGAAATGCACCTGCCCAACTAGGTCGGCAGCGCGAAGATGTCTGCAGGCCGATGCATGCCAGCTTCGTCCCGACCCCACCCCCGGGCCCCGGGGCATCTGCCGCTTTCTACGACATCGCACATCGCAGCCAGCCATGGGTCTCTACGCGGATGTTCCCAAGAACACCACTTCCGTTCTTGGCAACGGCAGCCAAAATCGGCGTCTTAGACTGAATCTTGGGCCGTGATCCTGGATTGCAGGGATCGCATCGCGGGTTGAACGGGGGATACTCGTGGCATTCTCGTGGAGAGTTCGGTGCAGACTTTGGGTGCCAGTAAGCGCCTCGAGGTCCAAATTTTCTCTTTGCAGGAAACGGCAGGCGGTAGTAAGTTGGATGGGCTGACTGATGGAGTGTACTGTGAAGTAGACGATGATGGAGGTGGTGGCAGTGAAGTGAGCAAGGATGAGACCAGAATGGCAGCCAATGTGAAGGCTGCGAGGCACGGAACCGTGGAAAGGTAAAGGAAGAGCCAGGACGGCGGCAAGGAAGGGGGGTCGGCAGAGGATGGAGGGAAAAGAACTTCATTCCTACCACAGTAGAGATCTTGTGCGGATCGACGGGAGGCTTGCACACCTTCCTGACTGCTGGGACCAGCCCGGCGCCAGACCCGGGCATTTGGATCCTGGCCGAGCTGCTCCTCGCCGTTGATTGGTGCCAGTGGTGTTAAGGTGCTGCTGTGTGATGGTGATGGTGGTAGCCACCCAGCGGGTGGTGTTTGGAGTGATTGGGCAGGCGTGATCAGAGCGTTGAACCACAGCCTGGGGACCGCACTAACGTAAATCTGACTGTGGAAGGAGGCACCTGCCACCACACCTTTCAATCTACCGGACTGGTTGTATAATTACTGCGCACCTTTCTGTGCACATTGGCTCTCGCCATAGCCAACTGCAGACATACTATGGAGTACGAAGTACGGCATGGTGCGTGCGAAAAACGGTCAACTTACACCTAACCTGTTTGCAGTTAGAAGCACCTCAAATCACGACACTGAGGCTACCTGAAGGGAAGATGCCGCTGCATTTTACCTGGCCGTAGCACAGCTCGAACACACCTCCCTCCACTCATTAGAGACACTCTCGAGTCTCGAAACGGTCTTCTTTGAAGCCTTAGCCCAGTAGCCAGGGCAGTGTATCGACGTTTCCTTATCTTCTTTCTACGCCCGTACCGTTCAAAGTCCTCGCCTATCCCAACTCCGGCCGAATCTGCTCGTCTGCTCCAAGACATTGCAGCACGGTAGATGACCTTACAACCAATCGACCGCCAGATTAACGTCCCAAGACCACCACTTATTGCCATCTTGAGACCAGCACTTCACTGCCCTTCGCTGGCACTGGCACCGTGGCCGTCGGCATCGCCGCCTCCGCCTGTCACTCGCTACCTACCGTTGCCGCTAGCTGCCATCGCAGCGGACATCGATCGCTACTTTGTCCTCCCCGGCCGTGACCAGTCGCCGACACCAGCTATTCTAGCGACGCATGCGGATCACTGGCCAGTTATTCATTGCAAACGTCAAACTTCGTCCTGACCGACTGGTCTGGACCGTAAACCATCCCCAAGCTTCCGGGGACAATTACATTCAGGCAGGGCCTTTGGTGCGTGGTTCAAGCCCAAATCCACCAGGCCCAAATCCTAACCGAGTCACTGGAACCACTATTGACATGGATGACGGCTTACCGCTGCTGTTTGGCCCCATCGTCAGTCATACGCCTGTTCGCATTCCCCTACGGATACGGACGTTCACGACATGTCTTTCCTACTATGTATAGCTGTCTGCCTAAGGGTACACCTGACAGGGTAGGGGCACGTCGTACGGACGAGAGACTACGTTTGCCTGGGTGCCGCTGCTGCTCCCGGCACGGACAAGGCCGACGGTGACATCCATCTCCAGAACATCGATAACCACGACAACAAGGCGGGGCGACAGAAGGCATCCGATTGCAGATGATTGCCCGTAAAGAATTTATGATGGAGAGCAGGGGTAGGAAAAGTGCACGAGACCCAAGGAATGTCTATCAATCGCTGGTTGGATGCCATGCAGAAGTTGCTGCAGGCCAGAGAAGGAAGCCTGTTTGGACCCGTTGGCTTGTCTACCCATGCCTTCGGGGGCACCGCCATGACCTTGACATGCAGACACAAGCCGTGGTATTTTGTGCTAACCTGTCTCGACCTAGATGTGCGAGGATGTAAGTAGGTCTCAACCGTGCCTTCGCTACCTTACGTCCGTCGAGAAACGATCTGTTCTGTGATAGGACATGGGTCATGATGGCTTTCGCCCGTAAGTATGGATCCTTCTCTTGCCTTGTCCTGAACCACACCCTTACGCCAGTAATTGTCATACTTTGCAGATGGATGTGTTGGCGCTAACGCCGCAGTGGTAGCTTCCCGGTCTCCTGGGAAGCTTGCCGCCGTGGCTGGCTGCCCGATTTCCCGTTCCCACTCCTTTGGGACTCCCAGGTCACAGGTTCCGACCTAGCATCTACTTTCCGGAACCTGAGATTGTCTTTGCATCTGCTTGCAACGTCTGAGGGACGAGCGGCCATGTTTGTCAGTTCTGACTGGCATCGCCAGTATTGCTGACGACATGCCATGCCCATGGGCTGACTGGCGTCCCATTTAAACTCGAAGTCTTTGAATTATGGCATGCAAGGGCAGCCCGCTCAACCACCGCCCGTCGCACGATCTCTAAGGCGGTCAGTCCATCGCAGTTTTTTTCTTGCTACTTGTTGTTCCTGGTTGAGCAAGGACGTGGAGCCGGCATGATATCTCCAATCAGGCAGTCTTCGGCAAGCGTGACAGCAGGATAATGATCAACCGGACACGAGTGTGTGTTCAGTACAACTGCCGATAAGTTGGCTGTACAGAGGGGAAGACAAGCCGACCTACTCAATGCCTACCTGTGCACCTAGTGGACGCCGTAATCCCAATCGAGACACATCTCCGCCGCCATCGCCACCGTCAGACTCGAACTCCTGAGCCGGTACCAGCAACTTTTCTTTTAGGAATTGGTCCTCGCGCGGCACGTCTCCGTACACATTAGCTGCGCCCGAGGGTTTGGTACACCGGCGACTAAATCCTTCAGAGTATGGCAGCCACGAGACTAGACAGCACGCCTCGTCGAGTTGAACCTAAGACCGTTGGCGTCGGTCCAAACTAAGTGGACGTTGGAATCAAGTGATGAGATACGGTTGAATCGAGCTTGACGTGGGAGGATATTGACGGGCCACGATGGACTGCTGCACGGGTTCCGTTATTAGCTCTTAAAGAAGGACTTGAGAGGTGAGGCTGGCGTCCGATAACCGCGATACCGGGATTGCCAGTGACAGTGACAACGAAGTAGCAGGTTGCTTGGCCCAACCCGTCGATCGTGGACTTCAACAAAAGCTCGACCATCATTCCCCAGACCCATGGCCGTGGATAAAGACATCGCTTTGAGACCAGGTGGCCATGTGCATGGGAAAGTGAGATAGTGCCCGGAAGTTGGTTTGGCAGCAGGCACCCTGGTTCACTGATTCCACATCTCCCGGCGCCAGCTGGCCCCCTGTTCATCGATCTAGGCCGTAGATGGACATATCAAGCGAATGCCGATTCACGATCGTCTGTATACTGCCACCTATTTCCCTTCTCCTGTCATTTTCGGGCCATTTTCGATAGAGTTTTCTTTCCTACCATTTTTCAGCTTGTATTCGTACGGGCACTTAGTGATCATCGTTCAGGGTATTACGTGCCCTATGCTTGCTTGGCTCAAGCGGAGAAGCCCCTGGGAGCTAATCCAACCCACCGGTTCAATAAAACATCGATATTTCCCGTCGCTGCATCTCTCCTCTTCTAGTGTCTTTTTTGCTACCTATATTCTGCTATATAGGGGTAATTATACTTTCTTATATAAGTTTAACCTATATTATATACTCTATTATATATAATATACTTTTTAAATACCTAGAAAGCTACTACTATTTTCTACTCTTTTATATCTATAAAAAGTATTATTAACTTCAATAGCCTTATAGAAGAGATTCTAAGAGCCTTAGGGGTTAATATCTAAGATATGTAGTAGTAAAGGTAATCTAATAGTTTACTATAAATTAACTTAAACTTAATAATACTCTAGTAATTTCTCTTTATTATAATAAAAGGCGCTTTATATATTTAAGATATTATTATAAAGGCTATAAATATTAAGTTTAGAGAGTAAATTAACTTAAGACTAATTACTCTTACTTACTAAGAGTAACCTAGTATATTTCTAAGTTAAGTCAAGAACTTATTATATAAACTAATAGTTTAAATATAATTTATCATTTACTCTCTATAGCTTTGTTATCTAAATATTAATTACAATAGCTTTTAAAATATATAACGTTTTAAATCGCTAAAGAAGGTATTTTTTAGGATCTACTATATATTAAAATAAAGAGAATATAGGGAGAATACTTCTTTAAAGGTCCCTAAAGATATAGTAATCTACTATGAATACTTTATATAGGTTTAAATTATTATTAATATATAGGACTAAGCCGGTAGATAGCTTTATTAGTATTAAGGAAATAAGGGTAGTAATAGTAGTAGTAGTAGGAGTACTAAGCTGCGAAGGAAGTAAGGTTAGTAGTAAAATCATAAGGATCCTATATATAGTAAGGGGTTAGAAACTAGGATTACAAGAGCGTATTAATTATAGTTATATAAGCGAAGGTATCCTTAAACCTAATTATAATATACCCCGCGCTCCTATTATATACTCTTATATACTATTAAGCCCTTATATTATATGTTATACCTCTAACCTATGTATAGTCTAATATTATACTATATATAGCTTACTTACTATAATAAAATACTACTTATGGTTATAATACTCTTTCTTATTAAGAGCCTAGTTTAATAAAGCTTAAACTACTTTAATATACTCCTCTATAGTAGTATTAGCTCTAAATAGCTTTATATTACTCTTTTTATAGAGTTACTTAAAGATTACTCTCTATAGTAGCTTTATAGGTAGATTAGCTATATTATTTACTAATAATCTATATTTAAGTTAACCTCACCTTACTTAATAACCTCTTATATAAATTAGGTATAAGTATATATATATATTATATATAGTTATTTATAAACCCCCTCTTGGTCACTATTATATTATTGATCTATATATAATGGGGTCCTCTAAGCTCTATATTAAGTTCGTTTAAGAAATTATATATTTAAAGTACTTCCAGACTCTATAGTTAACTTAGAGACTATTACTAAGTTCGTAGTTACGCTATAGCCCCTTCATAAAAAGACTATGATAAATTCACCTAGTTTATAAGCATAATTTAAGAGATACTATATAGGTATTTTAACTTATACCCTCTACTAGTTAAGGAAAATAAGATAGGAACCATATATATTCCTACTTAGAAGCAAACCTTTCCATAAAGTTAGATATACGCCGCACTATGGCTAATTATATTAAAGCTACATAGGCTACTAAGGCTCTCATAGTAATACCCTTACTAAACCTTCTAATAAGGTGCTATAAAAGCTAGTATATAAGATATAACTCCTTAATCTAAAAGGCCGACCTTTAGCGAGATAAAAGCTGCTATATAAGAAATAACTCCTTAACTTAAAAGATTAATCTTTAGTAAAGTAAATACTACTATACAAGTGTCACGAATAGCGAATCGGTGAAGTTTAATACACTTTAATTACGCTATATTAAGTGGATTCTATATTAAAGAAGGGAAAAGTCTATCTATAGGCTAGCGTAGCCCTAGAAGGCTAAAGGCTCGCCTAGAGATTATATAACTTAGTAGTTACATAACCCGAAATTTAAGTAGGTCTAACTAGCACTATAATATTACCCCCCCCCCCCTTTACTAGTATTACTATTTATAGCATTAACTATTATATATATAAGCATCCCCCTTCTAATAATTACGCTAGGGTATTATTATTATCTATAGTAGCAGGGTTTTATCTTAGGTAGTAGCTAGAAGCTAAGCTAAAAGGTATTTTAATAATCCTATAGCTACTAGGTTAGTAATATAGAAGTCCTATAGCGCCGCTAGGGTATACTTAAAACTCTTAGTATTATACTAAGTAAGGTTGTAGTTATAGCCCTTCTAGTTAGTATGATATTATAACTATCCTTAGTATAACTAGCTAGTAGTTATTTATATAACCTTATATTCTAGCTTATTATTAAACTTAATAATAAGTAATAGGGCTTTAAATTAACTTAGAAGAGGATCCCTAGTAGCCTTCTAGAGCTTACTAGGATAGAATACTAAGTAATAGTTATATTCTTTTAGTAAATCTAATACTTATATTCCTCTAAGGCTAGTAGCTTTAATTAGCTATAATCTATCCTATAGTATAAATAGCTTTAAGGAGTTCTCTTAGCGCTATCTATCTATTAATATATAAATAGAGTCTCTTATAGCTAAGTTATTAAGCTAGTAGTAATAATTAGTAGCCTAGGTATAATATTACTAAGTTATAACTATATTTTCTTTAGTAATATCCTAAGTATTATAAAGGTTTTATATAAGCTACTAGGCGTTAGCTTAGTTAATCTTCTCCTTTATAATTAAGAACCTTTATATATATTAATCATAGTTAAGGCTTATTTATAATAAGTACCCTTATTTAATCTTAAATAATATAAGCCCTATAGTTTTAT
The DNA here is from genome assembly GCA_026260285.1 of Colletotrichum sansevieriae. NCBI lineage: Eukaryota > Fungi > Ascomycota > Sordariomycetes > Glomerellales > Glomerellaceae > Colletotrichum > Colletotrichum sansevieriae. Next base: position 20,880 of record JAOQIF010001072.1, read on the forward strand.
TTAGTAATATTACTTAGGTAAAGTTTATAATAAGAAGTATTATACTCTAGTTATCCTAGAACTAGTTTATCTAGAGGTAAAGGTATTAAGTTGGGTATTAGTTAAGGATCTTAGTTTATTTATTAGTTTCTATATAGCTTATTATACCTAGCTATATAGTTATACTTTATATCTTATAAAGTTTACTCTAGAAGTTAGAAGTAAACTAAGGGCCTCTATTAGATACAATTATAATAAAGAAACCTATATATTAGAAGATATAAGTATAATATAGCTAGGTAAGGTCCTATACTATAACTATCTCATAATAGGGGAGGGAGACTATCTTCTTTAATAAGTAATATACTACTATAAATATGATATTATACCTATAGTAATTAAGTAGGTATAATACAAAACCTATTATAATATATTCCTAGGGGTAATCTAATATTGATAAGGGTCTTAACTTACCTAGGGGCTTATCTCTTAGCTTCTAAGCCTAGTAATAGGTATAGTAGTTATAAATATACTATATAATATTAGTACTTAATTAGAGCTAAAAGTAGTATTCCATTAGAAGCTTAATAGCCTTATTCTAACCTGAGTATACTATAAGCTTTTAAATATAAACCTTATAAATTAGTTTTATATATAAGTTCTCCTCCTTAGGTATTATAAGCTTTCTATTTATCATTAAAAGCACTTCTTATATCCTCTAGCGCTTCTTTTTAGTAGTAATAAATATTCTTAGTAGCTTAAGTAATAATATAATAGGTCCATAGTTTAGCTAAAGGATTTACCTAACTAGGAGGTAGCTCTTTAGCTTATCCTCTAGCTCTAGGGTGCTAATAGCTGCTATAGGGTAGCTTAAAGTAGCTACTAGTAATTAATATAGCTTACTTACTACCTCTAGAGATAGGTAAGTAAGTAATAGTAATACTTAGGTATAGTTAGACTTATAAATAGCTTATTAGGTTTAAAATTCTTTATTCTTCTATAAGAGGGTATTAGCTAGTATATTCTTATACTCCAAGTAATATTAGATATAGAAGTTAAAACTAGCCAATATACCTAATTAGTAGGCTTAGTAGATATTTAAAAGCTACTTAGTTATAAAGTAAAGTAGTAATTAATAGTCTATAATAACCTTAAAGCGTTAAGTAACTATAGAGAGTTCTACTCACTATTCTTCTAGTATTGGAATAAATACTAGTATCTTATAGTTATAAATAGAGTAATTTATCTTAGTTAGTAATATAATCTTTAAGAAATAGGCTACTAGGTGCTATAAGCTATTATTAATTTACCATTAGAGGAAGGTAGTAGCGTAAATAGATTTAGAGGTATCTATCTTAACTTAAGTTAGTAGCTTAGGCTTCTAGTAGTATAAGATAGGAGCTAATATTAAGGCCTCTTTTAGTATTATAAATACTATTATATAATTACTATTAAACTTAAACTAGGTACCTTTAGCTATAAGCTTAGTAAGTAGCTAAGTAATCTTTTTATAATTTATAATAAATTAGTAGTAGAAGTTTTAGAATTCTAGGAAGGATTAAATATTATATATAGCAGTTAGGGGCTACTAGCCTTCAACTATAAAGACCTTCTTAGGGTCTAAGGTAATTTCTTCTATAGTAATAATAGACCTAAGGTATTATATAGTTATTATACTAAATTCATACTTCTTAATATTAGCTTAAAGGCCTACTTAGCATAGTTAATTAAGGGCCTTCTTAATGTATTCCTTATAATAGAGGGGGTCTTCTAGGTATACTAGGATATTATCTATATACGCTATATAGATATTATCCAGATATTCTATAGAGGTATTATATATATACATATATACATAGATATATATATATATATGCTATTAGTATATTACTAGGCTATTATAGAGCCTAAAAGGTAGAACTTTATACTTATGGGAGCTATATTAAATATAGAATATTATTAAGTCCTCTAAATTAGAGTAGATATAAATCCTATAGAGCTCCTAGTAGATATTAATCTTTATAAATATCTTAGCTTAGCTAATTTAACTTAGTATCTTATTAATTAGGGGTAATAAGTACTAGTCTTTCTTAGTAAATTCGTTTAGCTTTTAGAAGTTAATATAGAACTATAAGTAGTTCTTAGCGTTTTAAATAAATAGTATTAGGGATATAAATAGGGTGTTACTTAGTATAATAAAGCCTTTTTTAAGTTCTTAAGGAGGTATTATGAGATAACCTTAAGTTCTAAGAGTAATTACTTATATAATAAGTAGAAAGTTAACTAGTCTTTTATACCTAGCTCTAGTTTAATTTAGTAATTATAAGGGTAATAAAGAGGTAATAAGTTACTAGTAGGTTTACTAAAGTAATCTTTTTAATCCTAGAGGTATAATAAGAATCTCTTATTAATTAAGTATTATTTCTTAGACTTTTTAACCTCTAGTAGGCTTATAACTTTCTCTTTTACCTCTTACTTATTAGTAATAATTAGGTTAAGCTTATATAGTAATATAGAGCCTAATTTAATATTAGTATACTTTAAGTTCCTCTTAAACCCTATAGTATTAATAAATACTATATTAAGGCCTTTCTTTACTTATTAAGCCTTAGGGCTAAGGGGTCTAGGCTTCTAATATAGTATTTACTAGGTCTATTTAACTATTAATACGCCCTTTAACGCTATGTTTATTTTCTATAAGTTATTATTATATCTCAAGTCCTTAGTTATAAAGCTTTGCTATAGGATCTTTATAGGGGTATTTATCTTACTTCCTATAGCTTTTTAGATATTATACAACTATTCGTAGCTCTAGATATAGCCTAGTAGCGTTCTATATTAAGTTAATACTTAATATTAATTTTAATAGGTTAAAAAAGGTCCTTAATATCTTATATAATTATTTAGGAGAGGTCTTAAGCTATAGGGGTATTACTAGGCTAGTATAAATACTAATAGTATATATCTATACTAATATTATAGTATTTAGACTATAAGTAGCTAGGATAAGGCGCTATAACTTATTATATTTAGTATAGTAAAAATCCCTTAATAAAGGGGTTATATAGGTATTTATAAAAGTATAGCTTTTACTCTAATATTAAGAAGGGCTCTAAGTTAAATATTCTATCTATTATAAACTAGAACTAACTCTCTCTCTAGTAGTCTATTACTAATTAATTATTATAAGTTAATAGATGTTACTACTAATTACTAATCTCTTTAATCCTCCCTTAATAAGGAGTCTATTTTTACCAAGAGCTCTAGTTTTCTACTAGCTCTAGGTTATTATTAATAGCTTTAGTAAGCTTAGTAATACTTATAATAGCTCTAGCTCTCTTATAAGGGTAATTCCGCGAGGTATAGCTACTATTACTATAGATAAAATAAGCGCCCTAGTTATAAAGCTTCTTATATAAAGCCTCGGGGATTTAATCCTAGTTAGTATAAGCTTATATATAGGGGCTTCCTCTACTAGAAGGTTTAATATAAGCTACTAGAGTAGAGCCTTATATAGTAAATTACTTAGCTAAGTAGTTATTAGAAGGTACTATAATATAAGCTATAATCTAGACCTAAGTAGTATAATCCTAGAAGTTCAGAGCGCTATTTATATTATAAATAGAGCACTAGTTCTAAAGAGAAGTAAGCAGTTTCTTATAGAACCTCTAGCGCTACTTAGGCCCTAAGAGCTTAGCTTTATAAGTAAGTTTAATATAAATAGCTTATTTAATTTAATTATCTTTAAATAAGATAGTAAGGGTATTAAGCGTTATTTAAGCCTTATTATACTAAACTTAGTTAATAAAAATACCCTTTAGCTTATTAATAAGCTATTCTACTATAATAATTCAAACTAGGTCGCCTAAGAGGAGGGGGGATAAGATATTATAAGTAATTCCTCTAAGATATAAGAATATATACTTAAAGTATTAGGATTTATTATAATACTCTTTACTATTAAAGTATATCTCAAAGTAAAAGAGCTAAATATTAAACGTTAAGTACTTATGTTTAGCACTCTTAGTATTTATAAAAATAAGGACCTTGGGTATCTTAGTAATTTAGGTATTATTATTACTAATAGTTAATAAGGGCGAGCTAGAATAAATCTAACTCTTAAGGTACTGTCGGATAACTATCCTGCGCAGGTAATAGTACCAGAAAGATAGGGTTCTTCCGTAATACTGTAGTTGTTCATGATATCTAACTATCGTGGGTTTGGTGGTTACGACGGCCATATGGGCAGTCCTTGCGTGTGGGGTCCTGGCCTTCCTATTGGTCGAATCGGCGCGATAGGTGGGTCCTATCGGCCCGACGTGGCGCCGGTCGGGTCGGCGACGAACCGCCGACTGGGCTTCCAACACTGGCAGTCTTTTATTACTGCCGGTGCCTACCCCATAATAGCCCATATTCGTCGAGATAACCACCAAATAGTACTACTTACAAAAGGGGCCTGGGTTAAGATAGCCTCTTTACCGTCGTCAGCATAGCCCTGAATAATAAGCCTCGACTTCTCATAGAGCTAGGTTATCTTGCCCTTAACCTCGTTAACGATATAGGAGCGGAAGATCTAGATCCCGCTATAGCAGGCAGGGTTATACCTAACGAAGTTAAATATACCTCGTTTAATAAGGGATTCGATCTCTTATTAGGTCGACTGCTTAAAAGGCTCTCTAGGGGTTATAATTATGCTATTATTATATAACTTAATAGCGAGGTTATAGTCGGATTGCTCTTTAGTAGATAGGAAGGTCTTATTAGTAGTAGTAATATCCGTTTTAGCGAGGAGTATAGTCGAAGTCGGACCTAGTGCTAGGTTATAGCGGGGCTAGCCTCGGCGCTATAGCGGGGTAGGAGCTATATCATTAGTAATAACGATTATATCGTGGATTCCCTTAGTTACCCCGTAGGGGTTTGCAATCCTATTGTTATTACTATCGGGTTCTATTAGTAAGTTAGTCGACTAGTAGTAAGGTTTAATAATAGTTAACTAGAAGGATTTTAGCCTATTAGGTAGTTAAACTACGTATTTATAGCTATTATTAGATATAAGCTAGTAAGGGCCCTTCTAGCCGTCTTTTTCGCGCTATACTCTGACCTCCGACTAGAGAGGTAGGCTTAATATAGGCTTAGTTATAGGGCTATTTTAGGCTATAATAGCTTTATTAACCTAATAACTAGCATAGAGTTAGTAGATCTCGTTAGTAGCCTTCTATATAGCTTAGGCGCGTTATATAATTAATAGCGAGGGTACTAAATCGTCTATTAAGCGCGGGTAGGCTCTGAATACTAGCAAGGTTAGTACTAGGCTATCGGGCCTAGCGATATTATTAATAGCTTTTATAGCTATTTAGAGGGCGATATTGGGGTTAGTAGAGGGATCTTCTGCTTAGATAATTTCGTAGGCCTAGCGTAATAGCTTATAGTATTATTCAACCTTCCTAATGCTATTATAAGCCTTAACTAGGACCTCTTTTATAGAAATCGCTATCCTTTGCGTAGATTAGCGAAATTTAGCGGATCAAAAGGAGGTGCTAGTATTAGTAACTATCTAGTTAGGTAGGCCCTGGTATATATCGATCTAGCAGAGCTAAAGGGTTTATTATATAGTTTTAGCGGATATATCCTTCATAAAGCGTGCTATATTAAATATAGTAGCTATATTAATAATATAGAGGGTAGGGCGGTTGCTATCGAGATATATAATATTAATAATAACCTCGTAGTTGAAATTGCAGTCGTCTTTTATTATAAACTTGAACTAATAGGGGCTGCTGCTATGGAGTTAGTAATAGTAGTAAAACTTCGTTAACTTATTGATAATATTGATATTAATAGAGTAGCTAGCGCGCTAGAGGACTTTATAGAGTCGTTAGACGGATAGGTAGCTAAAATAATAGTAGATTTAGCGTAATTCGACGTTAGTAAGGTTATAACTTATAATAGCCTCTTCCGGGTTAGTTATAAACTATAGGTAGCCCTATAGTTATATAACCAGGGTCGTGAGGTCGTTATAAATAAGTTAGTTAGCAATATTATTAAATCTTATGCTAAGTCGGTCTATATTATAAAGGGATAATAAGAAGGGGGTATTCGTTAGTATTATATAGAAGGTTATATCGCTAAAGGGAGTTATAATAACTATTATTCCGAGGGATTCGATGGGGTCGGCGCTACTAAAGCGGATCGAGGCTGCCCCGGCTATAGAGGGGTTAAGTTAGTAGTTAACCCTCTTTTATAAGGCTAGAAACTACGGGTGACCCCTAGTTAAATACTAGGCTGCACTAGAGTCGGGGATAATCCCTCTAAACGTAGTTAATAAGTAATAGTTAGTAATATATATCGCGACTAGGTTATTATTTTTATTAACTAACGTATTATAAGAGGGTTTAATATAGTTAATTGTATAGAGGGTCGACTAGTTAGCTAAACGAGTTATTATGTTACTGCTATTAACTATAATAGGTTAGCTAAAATAGGTAGTAGTAAGGAAGGCCTCGTTATTAGTACTATTACCCTCGTTGCTATCGTTATTATTGATAGATAACGACTAGTAAAAGAGGGTAATAGGGTTATTAATAACGGAGGGGTTAGCCGTTATAGCCGCGAGGTCTTTAATACCCTTATACTACGCTAAAAACTAGTGATATTTAGCGGGGTTACTATTATTTTGGACGTATTAGTTGCTCTTGAACTTGCTATAGGCCTTATGGCGATCGTCGTCGGTATGTTTTATTAACTAATAGCCGGGTTTGCTATATATATAGCACTTTTTAGCTCTTACTACGTTATTAAAGCTATTACTAGCTATACGGGGCCTAAAACGATTCTTTTAGCTATTACCGTAATAGATATAGTCGGTCTAATAGACCCTAGTCCTATTGTTATTTTTAGCGATATATTAGGCTATAGGCCGGGTTATTATTAAAATAGCTAAATATAACTAGCTGAGGACCCCTTTTATTAACTCGGCGGGGTTAAAGAGGTAAAGATAGTATTCTTTAACCCTTTAGTAGGCGTTAATAATATAGTCCTATAGGATAAGATCGGAGTAATAAGCTAGTAGTAAGGCTTATTAGACTTTAGTTATATAGTTAACGAGGATCTCTAAGCACTCTATCCTCATTTTAGAGGGGTTATTATAGATAACCTAGGCTAACGTAGCCTAGCGCTACTCTATTAGGTAGGCCTAGCGGGTATTATAGGATTCGAAGTAGTTATAGAGTTTTTTAACTATAGCTAGGAGGCTTAACTAGGTGCTACTAAGTCGGTTGAAATAGTAATTATAGGCTTAGCCTTTTAGTATAAGGGGGAGGGCGCTAGCTACCTGCGATTACTAGATCCTAACCTTCTTATAGATATCCCGAAAGATAGTTAATTTCACCTCTAATACGTCGTATTTAGCGCTACTATACTTCATATTATTAGCATAAAGCTTAGCTAGATCTATTAACTACTTTAGTATAGCTAGGAGGCTATTATAGCTTATATCCTAGTTGTTATTAACTACGCTATCTCCTCTAGTAGGCGTGGTTTTTACTAGCGCTATTATGGGAGGGGTCTGTGACTACGGGGTTCTAGCTTAGGCGAGGCTCTCGTTAGGCCTCGTGAGATAGGGCAGGCATATAAGCATAACTAGTACTAATATCTTATAAATAAATATTAGATTATTAGCGAGGTATTATAAGAAGTTATCTATATAGGTATCTAACTAGGCTTAGCTCTAGTAATAGAACTTAGGTCTATTTATAGCCTTAATAAGCCTAATAGAGATTATTCTAGCTACTAGATTAACCTATACTCTATAGCTAATAATATAGTTTTTA
>JAOQIF010001073.1:0-28650 GCA_026260285.1 Colletotrichum sansevieriae
AAAAGACTTTAGTACTAGCTATTTAGTAACTACTTAAACTCTATCTAGGTCTATTTTAATACTATCTTAGGTAATATAGAACCCTAGAAAATCTACTTCTATCTAATAGAAGTTATACTTCCTTAGTTTTATAAATAGCTTAATAGCCCTTAAGTAGTATAAGATAGTATAGAGGTCCTTAGTATACTATTCCCTTATATCTAAATAAATTAGAATATTATCTAGGTATATAATATAATAGATATCTAAAAGGTTAGCGAATACTTAGTAAATATATGCTTAAAAAGTTGCTAGGGTATTTATAAGGTTAAATAGTATTATAATATATTTAAAGTACCTATTTTATATTCTAAATGCTATTTTCTACCTATCTGCTTTATTAATTACAATTTAGTAGTATACCTTGCTTAAGTTAATCTTAGAAATAAACTTTGCTCTAGCAAGTCTATTTAGAATCTTGCTAATTAGTAGTAGAGGATAATAGTTCTTTATTATAATTTTATTTAATCCTCTATAGTTTATATATAGTTATAGGCTTCTATCCTTCTTAGGTATAAATAGCACTAGTACTCCTATAGAGCTAGTTAAGTAGTATATATAGCTTACTACTTCTATATCTTAAATATACTTAGTAAGTATTTATAACTACTCTACTAATATAGGGTATATAGGTCTATATAGGGGTTCCTTACTAGGTTTTAGTTTAATATAGTATACTACTCCCTTTAGTCTTTAAACTTTCTTTATATTCTCTTTTTTAAAAATATTAGTAAAGTCTTTAAGTTCCCTAGGAATCTTCTTCTCCTACTTATTATCTAATAAGTATTTACTTAAGGTCTCTATATCCTTCTTATTAGAGCTTATAATACTTCTTAAGTATATAATATAAGCTTATTAGCTATTCTCTATAATTCTTAGATAATTGCCTCTAGCTTAGTAAGCAAGAGGGGTTTATATAACTAAGTATATATATAGGTATCTATATAAATACCTTTCTATCTTATTAGGTTATTAGATATAAGGATATCTCCTGCTCTTTTAGAGCGAGGGCTTATAATAAAAGCCTAGCAAATCTTCTATAAATAACCCTAAATATTTATAAAGAAGAATATAAGCTAGTAGGCCTTTCCTATAGATATAAGCCTTCCTTAGAAATCTACTAATTCAGGGGCTATAATACTAGTAGCCTCCTTTAGTTAGAGTCTCTTAATAAGGTCTTCTTATATAATATCTATTACTATATAAATATCTATATTAACCTCTAGTTTAACTTTATTAGATATTTAGAGTGCTAATACCTATCCCTTAATAGTCTATCCTATTAGAACTAAGGTGATTTCTAGCGTAGTACCCCTTAGGGTTATATCTATACTTACTTATTTCCTAAGTCTTTAGTATTAGTTATACTAGGTATTATAATTACGCTTATCCTACCCTATCTAAGGTTTAGGTTCTAGTTACTACCTATTAGCTATATATAGTTTTTAGTATAGTTAGAGGAGATATAGCTATACTTCTCATAGTTATAGTATTAGGATCCCTAGGAGTTAGAGGTTATACTACTAGTGCTAGGTATTATATAGGTATCTGCTGAGTAGTTATTCTAGGATAGGGTCTCTAGGTAGTAGTCCCTTAGGTCTATTAACCTAGGGGGTTATAAGCTGCTCTTATAAGGGTAGTCTAGAGAGCTTAAGTATAATTACTTATATAACTTAGAATAACTAGTAGATATTCTTATATATCTCCCTTTTATAATCTCTTATAATCTCTATATATATAGGGTAATAGTATATATATTAGTATAGTTAATATCCTACTTAAAGAGTTTATCCTTTAGGGTCCTAATAAGGCCCTAAAAGAAGGTATATACCTTTATATTACCTATACTTAGCTTGCTAAGTACTTAGTTAATAAACTCCTATTAAGCCTGATATATAATTAGTTTCTTATTATCCTTTTAATAACACTATCTTAAATATTATAATAATCTATTCTTAGAGCTTAGGTATAATATACTACCCTCTTATAAAGATTCTAAAGTCTTCCTATTTAGGGTTAACCTAATTTCCTAACTTATTTATAAGTATTTATTAATAATTCTATTATTCTATTTATAAGGTATACTCTATTATACTTAGAGCTTACTAGATATACTAGCTATTAAAGTAGCTAAGGTAGTACTTATAAGCCTCTTTAACTATAATAAGCTAATCTTCTCTTATTATACTAATAGATTTACTAATAAGGCGCGCTATATTATAATTTAGGGGTTTTTTATAAACCTTAGGCGATTGCTTATTAGGAGCTTAGTTACTTAATATAATAGTAATTAGCTTATATTAGTTAGCTATTATAGTTATAATCTATTATATTAGTACTTAGCTAGTTACTTTATCTAGCCCTCTAGCTTAAGCTAGTATATTAGCTATAGCTATAGATATCTAGCCTATTAGCCTATCTAATCTATAAGAAGGAGTCTTATATTCCCTATTTTCTTATATATACTTATTATCTATGTCGTAAGTACTTAGCATAAGTAGCTTATCCTCTTTAGGGCCCCTAGTCTTGCTTAAAGTATAGCTTTTTACCTACCCTTATTAGCTTATATTATCCTCTAATTACTCGCTAGGGTTAACTTCCTTATATAGGTTTATATAGGCTATTTTACTCTACTCTTAGTAAATATTAAGTATAAGTTCTTTAGCCTAATTAGTAGGTATTACTTAGGTATATAATATTATTATTATTACTAACCTTCCTAAAGTAAAGTAGAAGTAAAAGAATTATAAAGATATAGAGGAGCTAAGAGCTATAGTTAGATTAAACTAATAATAGAAGTATCTAAAAGGTAGGTCTAGTATTACTATATTACTTTTACTTACTTCTTTTAAGATCCTTCGTTTCTAGCTTTTAATAAATACTTATTAAATCCTTGCTATAAGGGTTCTATACCCTAGACCTATAGGCCTCTCTATCCTTTCAGCCTATGCTAGCTGAGGTGTCTCCAGCTTCTCTAGCCTGGGTATCTAGTCCCTTATAAAGCCTAGCCCCTCTAAATCCTGTTTAAATATTTGTTTTATGACTATTTATATAAATACTGTATAAAATATAGGGAAGAAGTCCTCTTTTATAATATAAATATTACCCTATTATATTTTTCCTTAATTTCTTAGCTATAAGCCTTTTTTAATAACTTAAAATACCTAGTATCTAAGAGCTAAAGCAAATAAAATAAATAAGCTAGTATATAAAGTATAATATTATTATTTGTCTTATAATATATCTTAAAGTTAGTAATATAATAACTTTTATATTTATTAATAATAAGGAGGTAATAACTACTACTTATATATAGTTTTATATACTAGTTAAGATACTATAGCTAATCTAGGCCTCTTTTATTTATTATCTATCTATTTGTTTACTTAGTCATATAAAAAACTAGTTTTAATATACTAGGTAAAGAGGTAATATTAGCTTATAATAATAATATAAAGCAGAATACTATAGCTTAATAAACTAATAGCTTAAATAATTATAACTTATTTATAATTACTAAGTTATATTATTTTTATATTTAAACGCTTTTTAATACATATTATAACTATTCTAGATATAATCTAGCTTATTATAAACCTAGTCTTATTAAAGTTATAAATATCTAAGTTTATAATATTATATTCTATAACTATATTTATTATAAAGCGAAACTATATATTTATTATTTCTATATCTTTATATTAAGCTCTCTTATAGTTATACTTATAAAAAAAGTATATCTATAGCTATAGTTATTACTTCATAAATTTTAAAACCTAGCGCTTCCTAACTAGGGGTATATTTTAATTAGTAAGTAGTTAATTAGCTATATCTTCTATATTATTAATATAGGGAGGAAATAATTAAGGATCTAAGTTAAGAATATACTTAACTAGCTTCCTTTTTCAAATAGTATAAGCTTTGATAAGTTTAGTATAATATCCTATTATATAGGTATACCTTTTAATTAAATACGTAAGGTCCTAGGAGGGACTAAGTAGATTCTAGCTATTACTTGAATACTAAGATTTAGGGTTTAATTAATAGCCTAGATAGCTAGGTTTAATTGAGCTTCTTTAATTAATAATATTACTATTTTATTATTGCGTTATATAGGTTATAAAGTAGAAAATAATATAGTTATAATTAGGTAGGTAGCTCGCTTATTAACTACGTTATACTTTAAATATACTTAATAAGTATATATAACGCTAACCCTAACCTAACCCTAAGCCCTATAACCTAACTCTAACTAAGTCTATTAACCCTATTAACTCTAATTTATATATTTAAATTCTTTTATTATATTATAAATATACTTTAAGTATGTCTTAAATATACTTAAGATAAAATTTAGAAGATACTATAGTTATAGTATAAAACTAGTCTATATAGCTAAAAGGAGAGGGGGTAAGATGAGTTTTTGTAGAGGGGTAAGCTGAGGTATAGGCTGCATACCCCTCCGCTGCTACCTTAGGTTCTAAACCCCGGACTAACGCGCTGCGACCCCACTTGCCTCGCCAGAAACTAGCCGAGTGTTCTCATTGGCGGAAAATTCATCCGGCTATTTCTCCGTCCAAGGACATGATTTCCATTTTCCATCACTTTTTAGCCTCAAAACCGAAATATCCGCCGTCCCGACCCGACCGCATCGGACTGACCTCGCTGTGTTGTTATTCTCATTCGTCCCTTCTGCTAGACTTTTGGCCGCTCAACATGAGCAATGCACAACCCGATTCCGCCCGTTTGTCATCGGTCGTCAATGATGTTGATTGACCAGTCTGCATCTAGCCCTGGTGCCTTGTTCTGGGTAAGGTGGTCAAGGCCAGGACCAAGTTCATCCTCTGGGGAAAGTACATCATGAGACACGTTGGTCCTGGCTACCGCTAGCGCTCGGTCTTGTCTTCCACTGATTTCCATTGTTGATGCTGCTTGGTGGCTCACCAGCCCTGCCATAATCTATCGTCGCAAAGCAGTACCTGTTGCTGTTCGCTCTGTACAGCCACTCAATAAACGACCCGTCCGATGACAGCAGAAAAAAGACCAAGTCCTGCACTTCAGGCGAGAAAACCCCGAGCTTCGGCAGCCAATGGCCGTATGATAATCAGAAACCTGTTCCACTGGGCGCTAATGTCCAAGCAAGAGCCTTGCTTTGCGTCGCGGAACAGCCGCTCTTCCGATGGCATCCTTGGTTCAATATACCGTCTTGCTCGCTTCTAACTTTGCATTTTGGATAGGTTGTAAACTTAGATAAGTGACCGGCTACCTCTACGCAGATTTCGTGGCATCAACCCGAAAGAAGCCATCGTTATTGGCGCATTCTCCATCGACAGTATGTCCGGCCGACATGACTACAGCCAGATGCGTCGCTGGTACCGTCTATTACCAGGGTGCGTGGACCATCGGCGTGGGTATGCCGTCTCAGTTGGGACCAACCTAAAATAATCGAACACTTCAAGGGAAGTTCCTTGCTGTCTCCGATGCCGCTCGTCTTGTGACGGCTTACTTCAGTACCGCTAAATCATATCAAGACCCCGCCATTCACAAGAATACTCGAATCCCCCGGATGCCGATGCTTCAATGTTCTGTACGTCGACCAGTGCTACAAATGTTGGACCACAACACTCGGAGAACCAACATCAAATCCAAGTCTGCCGGCTGCTGTATCGCTAATCTGATAGGTTACACTCGAAGTCGGGGTGCATCTGCGTTGTCCGATGCCCTTTGGGTGGCTTAGAATTTGATTACGACTCCTTCAATTTTAAGGCATCTCTCGGAAATTCAAATCTTCGCCTTGGGGTTCCTGTATGCCCCTCGACCCCCATCTCCATGTCTTTTTTAGCGTCCTGCTCCTCAAGCTTCCGAACCACGTCAGCCCCTCCCCCAACTGGGGTGCAAGGGAGTCTGATGTTGGTCCCGTAGTGCAGCCCGTTAGCTCCTCCGGTCTTGGCCTCGAGTCAACACGATGTTCGATAGTCCGGGCCAATGTCCACGCGAGCATTCGCTCGCGACACGTCGAATATTAATTTGCCGGACTCATCCCCCCCACGCAGCCATCCTGGTGCAAGCCCATTAGCTCATGAGAGACCATCCTCGCCGCCTCTGGACATTCAGCTGTATAAATATACCTCCCACCTCGACCCGATTGTTAGGTTAGACACATCGTTCCTCACTGTCCCTCCACCCCTCTTCTGCCTGTGTCTTTATCACGTCCGACATTCCGCCCGTTGCGTATTTCTCGTTTCCTCACATACAAACACGGACCATCATGACTGCCTCCCATGGAAACGGCGCCGCTCGTCGGCCCCTCCCCGTCGGCATTTACGCCCCCACCATGACCTTCTTCAACCCCGAGACGGAAGACATCGATATTCCCACCATCAAGAAGCACGCCGAGCGTCTGGCTAAGGCCGGTCTTGCCGGTCTGGTTGTCATGGGTTCCAACGGCGAGGCTGTTCACTGCACAAGAGAGGAGAAGGTTGCTGTCACAAAAGCCACCCGTGAGGCTCTGGACGCCGCCGGCTTCCAGAACGTCCCGGTCTTGATAGGCGCCACCGAGAGCAGTGTCCGCGGCACCATCGAGCTGTCCAAGCTCGCCGCTGAAGCCGGCGCCGAGGCCTCCCTCGTCCTGCCCCCCTCCTACTACCGCGCTCAGGTGGACGAGACCACCATCTACGAATATTTCGTTGCCGTTGCCGACCAGAGTCCTATCCCCCTCGTCCTCTATAATTACCCTGGCGCTGTCTCCGGCATCGACATGGACAGCGACCTGCTCATTAAGCTCGCTGAGCACCCCAACATCATTGGGACCAAGTTCACCTGCGGCAACACGGGTAAGCTGACTCGCGTAGCTCTGGCCACCGACGCCAAGACCCCCTGGAAGGAGGGCTCTGGTTACATGGCTTTCGGCGGCATGTGTGACTTCACCGCCCAGACTCTCGCCAGTGGTGGCAGTGGTATCATTGCCGGCGGCGCCAACGTCATGCCCAAGGTCTGCGTCAAGGTCTGGGACCTGTACGCAGAGGGCAAGCGTGACGAGGCCATTGAGCTCCAGAAGAAGCTCTCTCGTGGTGACTGGTTCTTGACCAAGGCTGCCATCGCCGGTACCAAGGGTGCTATCCAGAGCTACTACGGCTACGGTGGATACCCCAGACGCCCCCTGAGGCGACTTGACAAGGCTAGGACCACCTCCATCGAGGAGGGAATCCGCGAGGTCATGGAAATTGAAAAATCGCTTTAAAAGAGACGCATTGTTTTCTCATCAACTTTTCGTGATCTTACACCACGAGGGGAAAAAAAGAATCCATGTGCGGGCGCCAGACCACCTGAATGGGACGTCGGTGGGGTACAGCGACCCCGCATCACGGCCGTGGGGGTCCGGGACTATGTCCGGAGCGATGATACCCCGAGGCCTTGGATACCTCAATAGAGCCCTCATCCTTCGGGTCCTATGTGACGCGAGGAAAAAGAAAAAAGATGAATATTATTGGGGTTGGCATTCGAAATGGTTGCGTAGGAGTCACGCCGAAAATGACTGGGATGATGGGTTTGCCTTTAACGCTAGAACTGGACATGTAGTCCAGGCCAGCAGGGCTCACCGTCCATTTAGCATTCAGAAGAGATCAACAATGGATTTAAGTCTTTTTGTTTTATTTCGTCGTTTACATTATTCATCTAATCGTGTGTCTACCATCTATGAGCGCCATCACCTGACCTCACCCTCTAGCTATGCAAGTAAGATCGCATGTAACAAGCCACACCAGGTGATATAGCCCATTCAGACCTTGTATTTCCTAGGGTCCAACTCGGAAATCTCTGAGCTCGTAGCCTTGCCGTCAAAGATGTACTCTGACATTAGCTTGCCCGTTGCCGGACCATTCTGGATTCCCCAGCAAGTGTGCCCGGAAGCGAGCCACAAGCCCGGAACCGACGTGGGGCCGACGAGCGGGCCGTAGTCGACTTGGGGTAAGTAACACGCCTGTTTCGCTTTGATCGAAGCAGCGGCCAGCGCCGGGCTGAACGTTGAGATGTAGGATATGATGTCGTCGCAGTTGGCCTCGTCGACTTGGACTTTGTCTGCCGTTTCTGGTAGCGGAACGTTCTTGTCGGGCTCGCCTGTCGTTGGAAAACCCGTCAGTTTATGCATGAAAAGAGCAACCCCCGACCAAGCCAATGAGGGAAAACGAACCACAGGCGTAGACCTCGCCAAACGGCCGCGCATAGATCTCCGGATCAACGATCCTCTTGTGCCTCCTCTTCTGCCCCTTGCTGGCACGGTGCTCAGGCACGAAGTCCGCAGGGAGCTCTATGCTGGTGAAGACGGCATACGGGCTCACATCGGCGTTATAGACTACGCTGTGCGCCCGCAGCCCCGTGACCTTGCAGCCGGGAACCAGTCTTCCCGTCCACGGCCCCGCGGAAACCAATACGTCCGTGACGTCCTCAATCGTCCTCGTCTCGCCCGACTCGCGGTTCAGGTACTCCACGCTCCGAACGCCCTCGGCCGTCGAGTACACCTGCTTCATCTGCGCCATCGTCCTTACCTCGACGCCCTTCTCCTGCGCCAGCGCCGCCATCGAGGTCGTGAAGTGCAGCGGGTGCACCTGCGCCGTCTCCGTGGCCCCGGGCATGCCCATCTCGGAATACGACTCCACCGCCTCGCGGTCGATCCAGTCCAGGTCCTTCGGCAGGACAGACTCCTCGAGCATCGACGCGGCCGCCTCGTCCTGCTTGGGAAGCCTCTCCCAACCCTTTTCTTGCTCGCCCTCGTTGGCGCCCGGGGCCACGGCCTCGGGCTTGGCCGTGGCCTGGCGGATCTTTTCGAGCTTCTGCTTCGTCACGCGCGCCTCGAAGCTGCCGCATTGCACGCGCCGGTAGCCCCATCTCTTCTCGCCACCGTGCTCTGCGGCGAGCTCCTTGTGCAAACGGTAGGACAGCGGGACCAGGGACGAGGGGTAGGCCCAGAGCGCGAGGAGACCGCCTGCTTTACCCGAGGCGCCGGCGGCAATGGAGGACGCTTCGAGGATCGTGATGCGGTGGAGGGATGGGTTGTATTTTGGGTGTCGGGTCAGGAAGTATGCTGTTGTGGAACCGATGATGCCACCGCCTGGATAGCTCTGGGATCAGCTTTTGGAGCGCGCGCGTTTGCGCCGGGAGGGGCGCGGCATTGGAGGAGCTGATGAACGTACCGACGATGACGATATTTCGCTTTGCTTGTGAATCCATGTTCAGTGGTTGGGAGGGCACCTTCGATGTGCCTTCCAGGATTAGGGCGAGTTGCTTGATGTTGATTGGGGATTGCTTGGATTTGGATTTGGTTTTGGTTTTCTTAATCGCCGGCATTTCGTCACCGCGGCGCGCGGCGGTGGCGCCGCCGCTGTGGTCCGGGGCGGGGTAGATTTCCTTATCGATAAGGTGAGCCGTGGAGTGGTGGCCCGGGACGCAGAGCTGAGGTAGCCGGCCGGGCCTTGATGGAGTGCTCTCGCTGTGGTTCTCGCAGATAGATCGGGATCGACTTTGCCTGCTGCCCGGGATGATTATCGGTGCAGTAATTGGCCCGAGGCCATTGGCTTGGTGGCTGCAGAGGGAAACCAGCAGATCTGGCAATCACTTCAGCGATGCGGGTGATGTCGGACTAGGTATTGATCCGCTGGTGGGCTCCCGACGCATAGATGACGAAATGGTGTGCGCCGGTGATCCAATGGGGTAGGATGCCGTCCACTTCGGCGTCTTTGCCTCTACTTGGACTCTTCGGCCGGCACGGAAGGACCGGAGTGTTCACCAATTGCTTCTGCTACGCCGTAGATAGCAATCCAGCAGTTGGCCAATTCAGGATCGGTCTAGGCTGGACGGACTCGGAGACCGGGACAACGCATTTGGCCGATTCGGTCCACTTTCACATGTCCCGCGTTCGCTTTCGCATTTTGTCCAAGGTGAAGCGAAGTGTGATGCTACTACGTAGTCTAATGTCTATCACGATGGTACGACGTGTCCCGGGTATCAGAGGGGGCTACTACGAACGACGGTCGAATTAGTAATTCGTCAGCAGAGGAACCCTAGCTGTGACCGTTTCGGGCCGCTGTTCTGGGATCAGCTCCCGCACCGGGGTCGATGAAGAGCTTCAGGACCCTCCCGCAGAAATCGCAACGGGGCCCCACTCTCGACCGAGACCCCGTCACGAACAGCCGAGCTGTGGCCAGGCCACGGCAGTGATAGGCTGTAACTGTGAAGTACCTAACGTGAGGTAGCTTCCAGGGCGTTTGCAGGTGGTGCACGTCCCCGTGCCCCGGGCCATTAGAAACCGGATTGAAACTTCGCCCCGGCAGGACTAACATCCAATATGCTCTTCACTGATTCATCATCGTGGCGCGGGATGTTTCGTCAGATTACCAAATACAAATTCCCTCCCTTAAACACGTTTTCCTCCCGCAGCCTACCGTGCGGGCGTTTTGTCATTCTTCAAACTAATCCCAACCTTTACCGGAACGATTGCGGGATCAGCACCTCCAAGGTTTACTCGACGACATCCGATAGCGGGGTAACTCCGAACGTCATTCCAAAGCAAAATCAACATCATCGACGACAATTCGCAACAATGGCGTCAGCAACCAGTTTTTACGACTTCAAGCCCCTGGACAGTACGTGACGAACCATGCGCCCCCCCTAATTTGCTCTTCGTACCTGCATTGGCAAGCGCTGACATTTTACTCCCCTACGAAACAGAGCGCGGCCAGGAGGTCCCCCTCGCCGACTACAAGGGCAAGGTCGTGCTTGTCGTCAACACGGCGTCCAAGTGCGGCTTCACCCCGCAGTACGCCGGTCTCGAGAAGCTGTACAAGGACATCAAGGAGAAGCACGGTGACAACTTCGTCATCCTGGGCTTCCCCTGCAACCAGTTCGGCGGTCAGGAGCCCGGCTCCGACGACGACATCCAGAACTTCTGCCAGGTCAACTACGGCGTGAGCTTCCCCATCATGCAGAAGACGGAAGTCAACGGCGACAACGCGAACCCGCTGTTCCAGTGGCTCAAGGAGGAGAAGCCCGGCATCATGGGCCTCAAGCGCATCAAGTGGAACTTTGAAAAGTTCCTCATCGGAAAGGACGGCCAGGTCAAGGGTCGCTGGGCGAGCACCACCAAGCCCGAGACTCTTGAGAAGCCCATTCTCGAGGAGCTGGAGAAGAAATAAGCTTGTTTTTTTTAAAAAAAAAAATATTGATACCTAGGCGGCAAGGAAATGTAATGATGAAGTGTGATGGGCTTATGGACTCGGTAGAGGATTTGACCAATGTTAATGAATCAATAGAATTGTTGATCAACTAACTGGGGTCTTGTAGAACATCTCTCTACCGTCTCCCAATAACTGTCGCCAGTGACGCTTGGACGTGGAGGCGGCCATTGCATTTGCAGCTTCATCTATGGCGAGTCCACACCTTACTGCCCAAGCCAAGAGAAAAATTCCTTTAATCTCTGTGCCGAAGCAAAACAAACACATCAACGTTTTTCACCGTCTCAACTTATAAGCAGTATTTTATATTCCCACTTTTATATTAGATAACTAAATAGGTATTCTACTTAGGAATAGTTAATATTCATTCTAAGTAGGATGCTTACTTTACTATCTTCGCGATCTCACATGAAGTTAGAGCATATTTGCTATATCCAGACTCGTCTATGAGTGTTTAGACCACGGGACCCCAGCACTGTTCTAGAGGCCCAGTTGCCTTCCACAAATATTCAGGCATTCATAGCTCCAGCTCGAGTGGGAGAGGATGTCCATGGTTGGATCATACTCAGTCAGGTTTAGCGGGCTTGGATATAGGTCATTTTCTTTGATTCTTATTCTTGGCAGAACCGGTTGGACCAGAGCCTTTGAGGAGGTGATTTACTTGCTTGAGCATGCCGCTGTCTACGTCTGGGAGCTGAGGCAAGCTCAAGCCTGATGCTCTTCAAGATCCTTTAGTATTTGCAAGTGTTGCCTGTTACAGACGATTGGTATCACCACCTATCTTTCCAGAGTAAATCGGGCCTGCAGAATGTCTTGAACAGCATCACAAGAGTACGGATGGGAGTCGTCCGTGTGGAGATTGACGAGCGCAAAAACATGCAGCGGAAAGCAACGACGCTCAGCAGTGGCCGGAGGCCCAACAAAGTCTACTTCAAGTCTGTCTGTCGACTCGTTGAATTGGTAACCTAGCGCATATTCTACAGCTTTTATGCGCTTCGCGGTGAATATCTCGCTTGGCCCAACTGGTCCTTGTTGTCGATGCGCGTAGTGATGACTAGATGCCCATCATGGAGTTTCGCAGACATGAGTATTTTGGCGGGGTTTTTCTATCATCTTGCAAGGTTTGAAGGTCAATTGAATGGAATCACCGAATATCCAGCTGTCGTAGTCAGCGTCTCAACAGGACGATTCTCAAAGTCTTCCAGTCAAATGAAAAACAACCAAGCTAGGGGGCTTCTCAGAAGCAGAAAAGAGGTTGGACGCGATGTTTCCTGAAAATCACATTCTATTTCGTGGATATCGAGCTCGGTTCATCGGCGAAGGATGAAAGTGCCGTCATTATATCAGGTCATCGCATAACCACGGCACCCTTCAAGCTCACTTGTCTCAAGAACAAGAAGAGCCCATATCTAGAATCGCCCAAGACATGTTTATCTATCAAGCTTGGTGCGAGTGAATGAAGGAATGAAAGCAACGGTATAAGTAACGAGATGGAAGAAATCATACGTTGTTTGATTCATCTCGCGGCGCCTTGAGACCCAGTTTTACTTGCACTCCCTAGTAGCCAAGGCCCCATTAGAAGAGTAGACACCAACCTTGAGACTCGACATGGGCAATTTATTAGGAGGGCGCGGTTGACACTTCTGGCCTTGCTCAAACACGTCCCCTGGGTTCGCAGGCGGAATCTGTTTCTTCGCGAACAAGAATTTCTTCTCATTCACGAATAGCTCGCTGCTGCAACATCGAATTAATGAATTTTGGAGGCATATGTGGTAAACAGTGCCAGAATATCATGCCAACGATGACTCTGGCCCTCGGACATCAACATTTGAACAGGACGATAAGGTGTATGGGAACAACTAAGAGAGTGTCGAGCTGATAACCTAGATGGAGCACTTACTGAAATGTGACATTTGGTTTTTGCTTGCCTGCCTACATGGGTAGGCTACATGTTGCGCAGTTGCAATGTCTGAAGAACTTATAGTTCAAGAAGACGAGACGCAATGACGTGCAAGATTCACACCCAGGTGATATTTACAGGGATGTTTTTCCGGAAGTTGTGTCGTTGAGTGTACTGTGTTTGGTTCGAGCCGACGAGATAGGTATTTGTTCATGACTGTATTAAGATTTCAAGGACGCCGAGGAGGGCGCGAAGAGCCGCACGGAAGACGAAAACACTTCCATCGGTCTACCGTCAGTTCTATGAAACTAAAGATACGTCGAACATGTAGTTTGATGGCCATCAAAACCCATACAACTTTCTGAGACTAGAACCGAAGCAACGCATCCCCGTCGTCTGAGGCCATCGTGGGTTGTCGCGTAGACTCAACAGTCAATCATATCACGATTGCAGCGTGGAAGACGTGAGGAAACTAAGCAAAGGAAACTTGTACAACCGACATATCAGCTTAATGGAGAATTCACCCTATGAAGCTCCTCTCGTATGCGTTTGAGAGCGCATTATACAGCAGTCGAATTTGGGGCGTAGGTCGTCCATCACGACTCAAACAGCCATGATCACGTACCGTGACAGTACGAGGCTGTTTCGAAATCGACATCTTGAGCACTGCCATGCTCAACAAGATCTTATCTCAATACCCTGCTTTTCCAGATTTTCCAGAATAGGGGATGAAGACGCCTACAGGGCATGTATTGAAGGACCAGATGAGCCAGGTAATCAAGGCCAGGCATCGGCTCTAGGAAACTTTCGGGCGGAGACTCGAGCATTCCGGATTGAAGATAATTTGAATAGATTACTCACGTCAGATGCAATCATCCTTTGTAGACAAAACCAAAAAGTCAATATCATGGTCTATCTAAAGCCAAGGATTCTATCCTAACTCGGTAATCCTACGTATCGAAGACGACATGCGTAAACACGTTGCGTCTGGAAAAAGAAAGACTCGACTCTTGGCTACGTAGCGAACCTGCCGCATGTCCGCTTCCAACCAACATGTGCCCAATAACCCACATGAACCGGCATCTACAGCTCAACAAAGTAACGCCGCATCCGGCCAAGACGAGGCACGATATTACCCGCATACCGAGGAGCCCCCCTAAATCCCAGACGTAGTAACGAGCTTCAGAGCCGCATCTCAAATCTCGGATCCGGTGCGCACAAACTCACCTCCCACGACCGCAGCACGAGGCAAGACTGAGAATACGAACTTCAGCGGTTGACTGGCACAGCTTCGACGGAAGTGTATCACAAAAAACCGAGACAAGCGTCACACAGAAATGATGATCTTCCTGGAAAACAATACAGCTAAATGGGAAGGATAGACGTCTCCATGTGACGCGGGTGTGAGAACCGCCCCCACGGCGTTCGTCTGCTGCGAAACGATGCCGCGTCGCCGCCGCCGCCGCCGCCGCCACCGCCGCCTCATCTCATCTCGTCCCAGTACGAAAGAAGGGCTCTGCATCATCACCGTGCGTCGTTCCAAGAAATTCAATAAGCACGCCCTCCCCCCTTGTCCCCGGTTTCCAACACAAGTCCACTCAAGCACGAGCCGGCGTGCACGAACCGCCAACCTGCTGTTCGCTTGAGCAGAAGCGCCGGAGGCTCGGAAGCGATCATGTAATGGGAAAGCAAGGTGGCCCGGCTTGTCCTGTGCCACCGTAGTCCAGAATACCGCCTCAAACTACGTCCTCAATTTGCAAAACGATACCAGAAAGAACATTTGATGATTGAAGAGGGAAGCTGCGGAAGAAAAAAAGTGCGGATACGGAGAGAACCAGCTAGATCGCATAACGCCATAGAAGAGGAGGATTGCGACAATACAAGAAAATCCTCGTATTATCCCTCGCGGTCTCTCGTGAGCCTCAAGAACGCCCAGGCAGGTCGCAACCCGCCGGCTTGGGTTCCATACAGATGGATACCTCCGTGGGATGGCAACAGCGGGACTGCGCGTGAAGGTCGCTTGGCCCGCCCCGTGCTTTTTCTTCCATTCATATTGCTTTCTGGCATTGCTGTTGTCGCCTTCTTCATTTGTCTTCAAGCAGGCCCCTCCGATGATAACTGACGGCGTACCTAGCCAAGACTTCTTGACCTGTACGGCACCGACCGCATATGCTGCTTTCACTCGCGACCTATACCCACCCGCAGCCGACAACGTGAAGAAGTGAAATGCTCCTGCGTCACCCTGTGACGCACTGCCACACGGTACGAACCACCGGAGCTGGATTCTGGCGTTTGGACATCGAGATATAAGGTAAAATAAAAACTGGAAATGTCGTCTCCCACACACGACCGAGATAGCGCAAAGAGGGAGTTGGAAAAAAAAAAAAAAAAAAAAAAAAAAGGTGTGGCAATGGACTCGTGCGAAGGCGCAACGTAGTCCAATGTCGCTGATCAGCGCGATCAAAGACTTCATACGATGGGCCTCGACCGCATCACAAGTCGAACATCTCGCCATTTTCAGCAGCGCCGGAGTGGTAGATCTCGAGCATCAAAGGCCAGAGCAGGAAGGATCGGGTACCCTTCGCCTCCCGCTCATTGGGTCGGAGCAGCACATGCCGCAGGGTAGGGTTGCATACATAGCTCGTAGACGACGTCGAGGTCCGGCTCTGCACAAGCAGCCAAGCGAGTGGGCGAATTCCATGTAGGCAGACAGAGTGAGAGAAACAAACACAGCCGTGGCTCGACCGGAGGAAGGATATGTGTGAAAGGGAGAGAGAAAGAGACAGCCGCTCGCATGCAGGAGTTCCTGGATCTCCTCGACAAGCCTCGCTCTCGCGGGTGCAGATAGATAGGTACAGTACGTGATGTGTCAGTCCCCTGGCTTCTCTTTTGCTTACCCCTGTGCCGATGCGGGCCTGCGGCAGCCGGGCTGGGAACTTTTGTGGAAGCCAAGCGTGGGTCAGGCCGCACACTGAGAACATCCCCGCAAAGCCCAGTTCAGACGCCGGATCGGGCAAAGAGCTCGAGCTGGTGTGTGCAAGACCATTTGGTCTTCCGTGCTTGACGTACCCGTTCGTTTGCTGCTGTCGTGCCGGCATGAAGAGACCGCGGGCGGCAACTAGACCAAGAGTTTCCGATGTCAGTCGTTCCTGGCAAGAGGAAACACGCCTTTTCTCGAGGATATTTCCCTCATCGTCAGAGAATCCCAATCGCGAACTTCATTTCGGTCGCGACTGAAACGCCACGATGAGGGGCATGGCCTCCAGAGTATCAAGAGGGCAGCAGTTCGGGAGTCAACGACAGTTGAACCTTGAATCTGAACGAGGCCGAGTCGGCAACTTCGCCAAGAAAGGGACTTCGAGATACGTGCCGGCTAGCCTCAACTCCAAGACGAAGGGGCTACGGGAGGGGTAGGACTTGTCCACCGCGGGGGGAACAGGCATTGAACCTGTCGCCGTCAACGGCCGAGTTCTAAGTGAGAGCGCACGTGGGCGAGACTTGCCCCGATCAAGTGGTTGTCCTTGCGGAGAAAGGAGCTTGTGACATTGGCATTATCAAATCGAGGGTTCATTTTTAGTCATGGCGTCTTGTCAGAATCCTCTCCGTCGGTATCGTGGGCTGGGGAAAAAAGCTGTGGCCATGGGACGCACCCGAGCAGTTTGCGGGGAAAGGTGAGAATTGATGAAAGGCACGCGACGATGTTAATTTATCGTTTGCTAGACTGACGTGGCTCCCTCGCTTGTTGAACCTCTTGTCAGACAACACAAGGCGCATGAAAGACGAACCATACTCCTGCGCAGCAGCTCGTTGAGAGGTATGGAATTCCGGATCCTTTCGGGCATCCGAATCACGTGCAAGTCTTTTTCAACTCGTCAGCGAATGGTAAGCAATTGAGCTCTGATGCTGTCATCATATTTGGTTTCCAGAGTAAAGTCCGCCGTGAGCATGACCGCAGCGAATGCAATTCTCATAGCTGATGAGTGTCGTGGTTGTCTGGACGTCGTAGCACAAGATAGGCCAGACTTGCCAGGATACTCCACAGATGCTTCTCCCGCCTGACAGTATCGGGTCCAGAATCATACACTCCGACGAGTAGTTGGATGGGATGAGGCCAATAGTCGCCACCCAAGTCGGAAGCATGCGTTTGCGGCCGGCTTGGTGGTAAAACTGATCACTAGCAAACGTATACCTACACAAGGATTAAAAAAGTTAGCGTCGTCCCATGCTAACTACTCTAGGTATAATATTCAAAGTCCCCTTCACTTACCTAATAACTAGTATTTACAAAAGATATTATATAGTAAAATTATCCAGGCTTCAGGCGTCATAGAGATATCCCTTCCGCTTAATATTCAATAGGAGGAATATACCCCAAAAATATTAGCTATTTGGAATTTGTGCAGTTATGTTGTGGGCTAAAGTAATACGCTGACGTTTTTAATCCTTATGGAGGTATATGAGATTGCCGCTCTAGACTCTCGTTAAAAGGTTGGTAAGTAGTTCGGCCAAAGCAGACTTTGTGAAGCCTACTCCACCTCGCAGTCGTAGATTGGTCTGATTGGATGCGGTCGTAGGATTTGGCCATTCGTTAACATTGGGGCACACGATCCCATGTTGAGATCGTGATCGCAACGTTGCAACGTCAATGAGACAGCGGCAATCGATTTGGCTCGAACGTGGAGGCGAGTCGACAAGACAGTATGAGAATAAGACAAATCGACGACGATCATGACACGTCGAAGTCGAGAAGATTTGCACTGAAGTTGAGAAGGACGTGGTCTTTTCAGGATCGCCGTCAACCAGCCTCGGTTGTAAACCCCAGGACATGATTATTTGAACTGGGACCAGGCGCTTGCTTGCATCCAGTGTGGAAGCGACCTCGTCTGTGCTGTAGACCACTGTTGTGAGGGCCGTAGCAAATCTCCGAGCAAGGACAGCGACAGGTGTTCTGGCCAGTGAATGAAAGGCTGAAAATGTCTAAGTCTAGGTACCCAGCGACTTGTCGAGCAGGGATTGATATTAAACCAGGATTTCCGAGCAAAGACAACTGGCAGGCAGGCCTCCCAGTGGCGCGGGATGATGGGATGTGCAGGTCTCAAGACATCTCATCATCGACATCATCATTCCTGCTGCAAGCACTGAGGGCGTGCCTGTGACGGCCGTGTCGTTTCTCGCTGAGGAAGAGGGGAGGCCAGTGTGAACCATAACCCGGTGTAGCTCGAGGGATGCACCATGGTCGAGCACAGCTGCACGTTTCTGTGGTGGTTGAAAGGAGTATGAAGGGATGGCTTCGGCGGGGATAGTTGGGGGTCCCACCCTCCGCTCACATCACCGGCCAGTTTAGCGTGAATCGAGTTGCAGGTTCTGCTGGTTCTGAAGTGGCGGTGGACTCACTCGCGAGACATGATGGACACTGAATGGTTCAAGGTCTCTCTGTCGTCCAGTCAGTAGCAGCGAATAGCTGAACATCATAAATCCGGCCGTTGTACTGGGTTGATAAACAGAAGATTAGAGCAGATGGTGTTGGCAATCCCAAATACTTCTGTCCAATCATGTCGCCAAAGTCTGATGAGTTAAACTGGCATCAGGGGTCTTGGCATCAGGGGTCTTGACTTGTGTGGGTGGGAAGGGGAAGAGAGGCCAGGAAAAAGAAAAGGAAGCATATGACGGCAGCATACGGGGGAGGATTGTTCTTTGTCGGCTGGTTGGTAGTTTTGCCCGGAGAAGTTCGCGCGGTAGGTGACGGTTGACGGATGACGGGAGGCGGGCACTTAGACACGCCTAAGTCGACCGTCAACGGGGATGAACCGGTGAGCGCGCTAAGGGCCCAAGGACTTGTTGAATCGAGCGAGGCTTGAACCTCCCCTGACTGAGAAATGGCGTTTTGGAGGCTTCCATGCAGGCTCCGTCGGGCCTTCTAGCGCCCCGATGTGCAATCAGCACGCTAGGCAAGAATCGTAACTCTCCTGGACACGACTGAAGCCTCGTGATGAGCGGTGCTACCGGTCAGTGAAGCAATGCTTTGGGACAATGTCGCCCTCTTGAGTGGTCACTGCAGCAGCGCGACGTAAGGCGGAGGCAACCTGAATTCACATCACAATTCTCATATCTGAGGGTCGGCTGCGTCTTACGAGGGAAAACGATTGGCAAAGCACCACTTAGACGAACTGGCCTCGGTTCTGCCGTTGGTTCGTTTCCGGTACCTTCACTCAGCCTTGCGGTACTTCAAAAATCAAGAATCTGAAAAGCAGGGCTAAGTCGAGGAGCAAGGGTTTCAGTCGGCGCTTTTTCTCAGAAGAGGATTGTCCAGCTCATACTGATTTTAGGCTCAGCTTATCATTTGAGAAGAAAAAGAGCCATGGTAAGTCAAAATATGCCGAGTCTCGATACCCGGTGCCCAGCAGCATCATCATGAGTCGCGTGCTGTCGTGTGGGCGAGGGGCTATGTTTGTGGATATTGCCCGAGACCCTTGGACGTCAAGTCCGTTTATTGACTCGAGAGGCGGACAACAGCGGAATCTTCTGCAAGGGGTATGTTTGCGAAGCATCACGGACACCGGATCTCCTCCAATCCCGGGCCATGACAGGGCCCCGGCTGGGTAGATCTCATGTCAGTGAATGGCACTCTCCTCAGAACAGCCCAACGACGTGACGCTTTGCAGGGGTATGTGAGAGTTGATTGCATTCGGTCGGGTCCGATGTCGAGTGCTTCGGAGAACTCAGCCATATTCAAAATAGCTGAAATGGAATAGGGAAGGCCCGAAACCACCAAGCCCATAGGAGCATGTGAAGATTTTAGGAGTCGGCCGACATTGTGGTAATCGGGTTAGGGGAAGCTCCGTTGAGCCCCACGATGACGATCTTGTCGCTCTGCCGTGGCTTGTCCTTGACTGGCAGCTACGAACCAACAGCACGCTATCTCCTCGCGGATGGCTGCTTTGATGGTTGATGAAGTAGAATTTTGACGGACGACAGACTGGCGCATTGCATCGGCGAGGGCGGCTAACGCGACACGGCTTGTTCAGCATGGCGTCTTTTACAACCCAGACAGCACCACCCGACGAATCTCAAGACAAGTACCTTTACACAGGCCGGACAATTTAGCACTACGTGCGATGGCGGCAACGTGGATTTCCAGGGAAAATGCCAGTCAAGTTGGGGACGGACTCCCAAAGCTCGGCGGGCTCGAGACATTGTGTCAGATGACAGGGGCTGTGGGCGGCGAAAGAGAGTCATACCAGGACGGGATAATGGTACAGGTTAGGTCGCATAACCGTCGCAATGTGCCACTGCAACCGCAGCCGCAGTCGGCAGTACGCTCCGTGATGTGCCACAGCCAAAAGGATACCGTCAGCGTCGCAAATACAAACTGGAGGTGGTGAACCACAACGGGGCAAGGTGAGATTCCAGGCTTTGCGAAGTACCTTAGCCAGGGTCCAACGACAATTCTCGGTAGTCTGGCGAGCGGTTGAGGCCGACGGCAACTGGACGGTCAATCATTGGTGCTTCTATCCTCCTAGCCCGAAATTCCCTACTTGACGTGCAACTTTGCGGAGCAGGGAAAAAGAGCGGAAATTAGTGCTCTGGGAAGCAGAAAGCTCGGCGAGGTGGTTGGTTCGTACTTTCGATATGCCGAAGCGCCAATGATGAGGTTAGGGCACCGGTATTACCTGGTAGGCCATCCTTCCCCAAGTCAAGAGGTGTTGATGTAACGGACGCGCGAATGCGACTTGGTATCCCGAGGTGAAGTTTTTCTGGCGAAATGTCAAGTTGGCGGGACGTTGGGCCGCAGAGGAACCAATAAGATGAAAGGCGTCGTTGATAAAGTAAGGTTCCTTATCGCGTGTTCTCGCAGTCCTTTTTCTCCGGAGTTGGTAGTCTGCCCTGGGCTAGAGACGGGACAGAGGATGATGCGGGAGGATGACACGGTCTGACGCAGAGTTCTTTTGCAGACATTCCAGAAGGCTGTCCGTCCTTCTTCCATCTCTCCTTTCCTGAAGTGACCGAAGGAAGCCGCTGCCTAGATAAGGGTAAGGCAGGCACGACCATGTAAGCCACATCCCTTGGGTCGAGAATGGAGGGCATCCAGGAGGTGCGGGGGAGAGCTTGGGCAGACAGCGGAAGGGTGGCATGGCATGCCAGACCCTCCCCCCTTTTCCCATTGCCTTTGCAGTCGTGAGGTAAGGTAGTTGTATCTGGGTTGACCTGCTGCTGCAACTATTGCTGCAAGTCACTTCTGTCCAACGAGAACGAAAGTGTGGCCCGGGTGTTTGGCCTCGGAATCGGTTGGATGACGGCAGAAGATGCGTCGAAGTCTGCACAGAAGGTCTGGCAACAGCGCCGGCTGTTCAGTGGCATAACGAAGAGGCTGCTTCTACCCCTGCAACGCCCTGCAACGCCCTGCAATGGCACGCTTTGCTCCTTGAACACAGCACAACGGCGCAGCTAGATTCAAATCAGCAATAAGCCAAGCCTCCAGACGCCGCTCCAGCCTGGCTCTTCGTGTCCTTCTGTAGCATCCCAGCGCTTCCATCAAGTTGGAGGGTGGTACGCTTGGTGGGGGAGCCTTGGGGTGGTGAGGAGATTCACTGCATCTCGCGAGGTACAGAGAGCGTGGTGGTACCTTACCTTATCGTGAGATATCGAGCTTCCTGAACTAGCCTTTCCCCCAGAAGCAAAACTAGAAAGGATGAGAAGCAGGCGCTGACAGATGTGTTGACACGGGTCTAGAAGACCTGCGATCGATCCGACGGATGTGATGTGATGATGGTCAGTCAAGGTCCTCGGAGCGGGATGGTAAGGTAACTACCTAAGGTAACATTTTTGGCATTTTTGGCACTTTTGACTTCCCTTTAGCCCGCCTTCGTACTATACATACCACTGCCACTGCCACTGCTACGCACAGCAAGCAGGCGCTTCTCGACTGCCGGCGTGCTTTCTCCAAAAGCCAGCGCCATCCATACAGACGAAGTAAGGTACCTCACCTCCATTTCCCGTGCTAGCTACTTTACCTACCTTACCTATACCTTACCTAGCACCACTCGCTCATCTGCACCCTTTCTGTGCTTCATCTTTCTTCCCAGAATTCCAACTTCCGGCAGAAAAAGCCAAGACTTCATCCCCACCTCGCTGCTCCTGCATCCCTCATCAAATTCCGCAAGCGACCGAGCCGACAACAAGACAAGCCTTTGGCACTGCGCAGGACATCCCATTCCATCCATCCAACGACATCCAACCTTCTGTCGTCGACGGCAACTGCGTCTCCGAGCAAGGGACAGACAAGACAGCTCCGGATGGACGCGGCAAACGTCGCTCGTCAGTCATCTCGCCCGCCCGCTCTCGACGAACCGCCAATCGCTCCTTAATTCTTGCTCTTAGCAACCTACCACCTTGATTTATCCGACAGACAGACAGCTCACTTTTCACCGCCAGACTGCTGCAGCGCTTGCATCGCTCGCTTCTTGGCCCCTTTGGTCGGAGTCGGAGACGGCGCTGGAAGGACAGGGTTCCTAGACTAAAGATAACCACTTCTCTGCAACGCTGCTGATATCGAAAATGGGTATTGGAGGGCCCCCGATATTAAACACATGCGAAATGCATTGCTGTCTCTCCACCACGAGCCCCATCAATTACCGCCGTGCCATCATCGCCCACACGACAGTGCAACTCAAAAGTTGCCCAATTTGGCCATTGACACCAACCGACTTGTGTCTGCCGCGGTACCTGGCTGTGGCAATGAGCACTGGCGCCATACCGGTACGGGCGGCCTGCGTCTTCTCTGCTTGGGAGATGAACAGGAACAGGAATAAGGCCGGGAAAGGGATATGGACAAGAATTACTCCGCCGCGGGGCGCGGGGGTTCAACCGTTCACTTCGTCGCACAGAGCACCTATCTTCCCGCACAACTGCCCTGCACTCAGCGGGGGCCTGAAGGACGACCGACGATGAACCACCCCGTCATCATCCTTGTCAGCTCGGTTCGAGGCAAAGGGTGCCAAGGGAAAACAGGGGAGACGAAGATACACCACAGTCGCTGCCAGATACCTGCCCTTTCACCAAATGGCGTACCTTGCAGAGCGGCCGTCAAGTATTCAGTTGTATTCATCCGCCTCGGACTCAGCGCGCCTTGTCTGCTCGTCCGCTGAGGTCTGGTTCTGAACTCTGCCCGAAAGAGCAAAACCTCCAGCTGTCACATGCATTTCGCTATTCTTTTCGTCTTAACGCAGTTATGCCTCGCTGCTTGTGGACTTTTTTTCGTCTTTTGCCGGCACCGCAATCTCTCGAGAGTCATCTTAGACACAGTCTCAACCCCACGCGCCAATCAACTTCCTGAGTAATTCAAACTGTTGTCTAAGCAAGAAAGCCCGGACGGGATTGCCCAGCTACCGAGATGTGGCTTTCCGTTGACAGTCCTTGCTGGCAATTCGATTGGCCGGGCTGGGTTTGCCCGGTTCTACATTGCTGGCTTGTGTCAGGCTGTCAGCCGCTAATCCGTCCAAACATCGCGGCCCTCGAACCCCTTGATGTTAGTTGGCAGAATAACTAACGTTGGACAAGAGGTTCTTACCTCACCTCATCCGCTCATCCAAACTCAAGTACCGTTCCCGCCTGACCCCCGTCGACGACAATTGCCCGCGTCTTTTTTAGCTCGCGGTGCCTTGTTCCTTGCCCGCAGCAGGCCGAAATTTAGTTGCACAGGCTTGGGGTTCTTCAAAATCACCTCTCGAGCTTCTGGACGCAAAGAAAGCACGCAAGCTGCCTGGCTAACTACCAATCGACAAGGACTCCCGCCGCCGCCTCCGCCGCTGCTGTTGTCGTTGTCCCTACATTATCCAACCCTGTCCTGCCATGCCCTGTAGCGCGGCAGATGCAGCAGCATTGCATCGCATCGCGCTGCTGGAAGGGGTAGGCAGGGTGCAGGGTGGTTTTGTGGTGGGTTTGCAAAAGGACCTGAGCCAGGTTGAGGCTAGACGCTAAGGAGCACCACAAGCTCACAGTTCGGAGACTGGCGATGGGTATGCTTCGCTACGCTTTCTGACAGTCGGGACTGTCGGATCTGCCAGTGATCCTGTCCGCCTCGTCTCTTCCTCTTGTCTCGACCTTTTGCTGTTCGCGCTCGAGAAGTGTCACGAAAGATGGCTTAGCTGAGACTCAAAGACGATCGTCAAGTTGGCGCCATCGGCACCTTAAGGCGGAGCCGCGGCAACGGGCCTCATTAAAGTCTCCAAGATCTCTTCTCTCTTCGCCCTTCGCTTTGTCAGATATCCAGACTCGCAGACGGATATCTTGAGACTGGAGGTACCCTGAATACGAGTTCCTGGGGTCGGGATGCCTCGCGGCAGGGATCGCAAGCGCCGCCAAATGGCGACTCTTATCCTCGCGTGTTTCTTTACTGGTGCGCGCATTGACCATTCTCCGTCTCGTCTCCTCTTCCCCCCCCGCAATCCTCTATCACGTCTTATCTTGCTGGCCTCCCGTGCTGCGGATGCCGTCGCGGCGGCCAGTTAATTACTCTCTTCAATCTATGTCATCAGTCATGGTATCTTTATATCTCAACGGCGGAGACGCCAGGCATTGGTGAGGACTGCGCCGAGTCGTACGGATATCATGCCGAGGTTTTCCAATAACCATCGGTCTGGTCCAGAGTTTTCTCCATACTTCTGTGCTCCGACCTAGGCTTACATCCGCGCCTCTTCTTCACATCGACTTTCTCCGCATTTGACCTCCTCTTCTCCAACATCGTTAAGCAGCAGCATCATGCTCCTAACCCAGCGTTCAACCTCAGAGTAGGGGAAACGAACAGGGCATGTAACGCCTCAAATGACTGGATGACTAGGACCCCTGTCGCATCGACTGCCCACATCTTGACCAGAACAACCTAAAATCGCGGGCAAGTCAGGCAAAGGCAAGGTATCTGGAACCCTAGACTCTGTACCTGCAATGGGATGGGGACTCTTTCTTGTCAGGGGCCCCCTGGTCTCTAGACATTTGGCAACGAACCCGCTGATCTACTCATCTTCATCCTCTCACTCTCTACTCTCACTCGCTCTCTCTACTTTTCGTTCCCCTTAGCCTTGCCTACCATTATTAGTCCTGTCTCTCGAGCTCTGTATTCCCCCATCCACTAAGATCGAGAGCACCACCACGAAGTCAGAAAGGCGAGGCACACACCCTACACACCCACACAACCCGGCTCGCCTTCACGTAGGTTTCTCTCCTTCGGTCGACGTCGCCGCCCCCGGTCTTCCATACTGCTCCTCTACCTCCCCACCCCCGTCGGTGCTTTCAACTTTCAAGTTGCCTCCGGCCCGCCCCCCCCCCCCCCCCGCCCGGGTTTACATACATGATGTACTTCCATAATGCCTGTGCGATTGCTGTATCCCTCCCCCGGACAAGTTGCTCAGTGAGGAGGGCCATGATCCATGTTCGCCGTCTGTGTATCTCTAGCCAATCTCTCATCCATGCAACCAGTAGTTGCCAAGAGGCACGCCCAACACGGCTCGATCCATTTATACACTCCTCATCCCCAAATTACCTCAGTTTCGATGTATCGCCGCGTCCCTCGACTTTATCCGTCGAATTGATTTTTCCTTCTACTCGTCCCTGAAGTAGGATTCTGTTTTCCGTATCAAAACGTGTTTGTCCTCATTACACGGCGCCTTATTGATCTCGCGGACCTGTCTGCTTCCTCGTGTCCCGCAGTGCCTCGTATATGCGCCACCAACGTTTCTGATACTCGATTCGCATCTCAAGTCGCCACGATGACAGCCCCTATCACTCAACAACAGACTGCCCAGGCCAAGGAAGCTGCTGCTGCCGTAGCTTCTGTTCGCAAGAGGAGGAGACGCGCTCCTGCCGGTGGTGCTGCAGACGACTGCTTCACCTGCTCTAAGAGAAATGTGAAGTGTGATCGCAGACGACCTTACTGCTCACAATGTCTCGAGATCGGCAACGAGTGCTCTGGCTACAAGACTCAACTGACATGGGGAGTCGGCGTCGCTAGTAGAGGCAAACTTCGCGGTCTGTCTCTTCCCATCGCCAAAGCGCCACCTGTGGCCGGAGTCGCAAAGAAGTCTCCCGTCCGGGCTCGTGCTAACTCTACTGCCACTGCCGCTGGCTGGGCCGACGTCGAGGACATGTCCCGAAGAAATACACGCGACGACGGTGGCTTCTCACCAGAGCACATTGTCTCGACCCCAACCACGCCATACCCTCCCAGCTACGACTTTCTCCCCATGTCGCATCCCGAACATACACCCGCTATCGCGGCCGGGCATTGGGGTAATCTCAGATACTCAAGCAGCATACCAACGGAAAGACCAAACTACCGCAAGCTAGGAGCTCATTTGGGACCCATCCCGATCTCCGGGGCCCTGTCTTCCTCTCTCGAGTCTGTGAGCGATGGCGACTACATGTCGCCCATTAGCCACTCATATTCAAGAGACGACATTCCGTTTCTTCACAGCCCTACCGTCATGTACGACGCCTACAGCACCCACGGTTCGCCAGGCCCGCAGAGCCCCATCTCAGCGGGTTGCATCCTCATCGACCAGCAAGCCCCCACGTCTTGCTCGAGCCTTGTGTACGCACCCTCCGAACAGAGTTCGAGCCTCACGTCGCACATGGACAACTTCGAGAGCCAGTTGAGTCAGAAACTGATGCGGGACTGTGACACTCTGAGTGAGACGGCCTGTCCGACTCTGCTGTAGGATCAAGCTCGCTGACGTGACGGCTTTAGGCGTTCCCGAAATGGATGCGTACAGCACAAGCTGTAACTCCAACAGCAATGTCTGGACCTCACCACCACCCGAAGAGATGTCGCCACACCACTCTGATCACCATGCTTCGGCTCAATGGCCTACCATGTTCGAGCTCGAGGCCGTACATGTGAATTCGGATCTAATCGCCAAGATGCCCTTCTTCATGGACTACTACAAGAACATCATGTGCCCGTCAATGGTCTTCATCGATGGGCCTGGCAACCCTTACCGAGAGCACATTCTACAGCTCGCTTCAAGTAGCCAAAGCTTACAACACGCCATCTGTGCTTTGTCCGCATGTAACCTGCGCATGAAGAGGAGGCTCAGCCTCGGTCAAGATACTCGAGAGCTCTCGGAGAAACTCATGGCGGAGAAGTCAGCCGGCGAGTCGTTGACAGACTCTCAGCCTGAGGATCAGTCGCTCGCGGAAGAATATCAACATCGGAACCTCGCGGTCCATCTGCTCAACCAGCAGCTTAACGACTCGGCCAAGTCCAGTCATGATTCTGTTCTTGCTACCATTCTCCTGCTCTGCCACTATCGCATGGTGGAGTCCGGCATTGCCAAATTCCACACCCAATTCGCCGGCGTGAAGAAAATCCTCTCCATTCGACGCCAAAAAAGCCTTGCTCCGTCTCGCGACTCCGCTTGGATGGAGGCCATTTTTACCTACTTCGACGCAATCTCGGCCAGCATCAACGATCGAGACGCCCAGCTCAACACCACCTTTTACGGGGTCATGCCTGATGCCCAGCTGCTTCCCCCAGGCGCCGAGAACATGGTTGGCTGCGATCGCGAGCTCTTTAAGACTATCAGCAAGCTGGGACGGTTGAATCTCCTATCTCAACATCGCGCGCCTCTGTCCCGTAACGTCCCGTCGAGGTCTCAGTCGCCACTAGGGTCACCGTTGGGCCATGCTTACAAAGGGAACCTCAACAGTCTGCATCACCAGCAAATGGGCGATATCTACATGACGTCACACCATCGCTTCGATGGTAACGGCTTCGGCTCGACGTTGGATGACGAGGAGTTCATCATCTCTCCGGTGACCTACGACGACCACCGGAACAACTTCTGGCGAGAATGGAGGGAGGCACGTCTCGCTCTGCAGAGCTGGGAGTTCGACTCTGCCCGTATTCACGCCTCGCTCCCTGTTCACGCGACCTCGACGCAGGTCCGCGACCTTCGGTCCCTGTCCGAGGCCTTCCGCTACGCCGCTCTGCTGTACACAGAGCGTCTGGCGTCGCCCAATGTTCCATCAACGCATAGCAGCTTCCAGAATCTCGTGTCTCAGGTGGTCTACTATGCCACGAGCCTCGAACCCGGAAGCCAAGCCGAGAAGTTCCTGCTCTGGCCTCTGTTTGTGGCCGGCAGTGAGTGCGTCAACGAACTGCAACAGAACATCATTCGAAGCAAATGCCGTGATATCATGGCCCGCTCGGGCTACATGAACAACCTGGCGGCTCTGGATGTTCTCGAGAAACTCTGGGCGGGCGAGTGGGAGAAGGATGAGCCGCGGAGCCCCGCAGCTCTCAAGCTTGAGGCCATGCGCAGAGGTCCATTCAATTGGACCAGGTGCATTGGAGGTCCCGGTGTTGAAGTGGAGTGGATCATGTTTTGAGCATGACCCCTCCAAAAGAAAGAGAAGAAGGGGGAGGGGGGGGGGGGGGGGGGGGGGGGGGCGGGGGGAGGGGAGGGGGGGGGGGGGGTGGGGTGGGGTCTGGAA
>JAOQIF010001074.1:0-28634 GCA_026260285.1 Colletotrichum sansevieriae
AACAATAACAATAACAATAACAATAACAATAACAATAACAATAACAATAACAATAACAATAACAATAACAATAACAATAACAATAACAATAACAATAACAATAACAATAACAATAACAATAACAATAACAATAACAATAACAATAACAATAACAATAACAATAACAATAACAATAACAATAACAATAACAATAACAATAACAATATAACCAATAATAATAACAGTAATAACCAGTTATCTGACATTCGCGAGGACAACCATAAATTACTATCTAAACAAGCTTTGGATAGTAATTCAGAGAGTACTACTATTAATGATAATAATAGTAGAAATAATTCCAAGCTAATAATACAACTCACCTCTATATCAGAAGAAGCAAAAACATAATATAATTAGGTTAAACATAAAGAAAGTGCACTTTTCAACCTTTACGACGTCCGAGTCTTAAGGGAATACCTGAACTATAAGATTAATAATTATAATAATAACGCTAAAGCTATTAATATAATAAATCATAATAATATAACTATAAATAAAGCTTCTTATATATTAGCAGCAACTACTCCTAATAAGCTAGCAATGTATAAGCAAGCAATTAGCTCTCTGTATACAGATAATTAGATTCAAACTATGCTTATAGAGATAAAACAAATTAAAGATAATAATACTTAGAATATTATACCCAACCCTAGGGGAGTTTATCCCCTAGGGGGCCGCTAGGTTTATAAAATAAAATATAATAATAATAATAATAATAATAATAATATATAATATAAAGCCCGTTAGGTAGTTCAAGGTTTTAACCAACACGTTGGTATAGATTACCTTGAAACTTTTAGTACTACTTATAGGCCTAAAGGCTATAGATTAATATTAATACTTGCTATAAAACATAACTATATACTAAAGCATTTTAACGTTACTACTACCTTTACCTATGCAGATATTAATAAAGATCTATATATGAGAATACCTACTAGTTTTTCATATAATAAAAATACTCATAAATTAAAATATAACTATAATAATAATCCAACGGATAAAAGCTTAAAATAAGCTAAATAAAGTCTTATATAGCTTAAACCAAAGCCCACGCCTATGGTATAAACACCTACGGTCAATACTACTTTAGTATAACTTTAAAGTCCCTCCTTACGATAAGGGATTATTTATATTAAATAATAATAACTACAACTATAAAGCTATTTTAGCTTATCATCTTACTAATATGCTATTAGCTACTAGTAATAATAATACTTATAACTATATATATAATAACCTATAAAGGTATTTAAGACTTCAATACTTAGGGGAGCCTAGTACCTTCCTAGGAAATGAAATAACAGGAGACCGTATAAATAAAAAATTATATATAGAACAACTAAAGTATACTGAAGGAATACTTCACAAACATAATAAAACTAAAGTCTATAGGGCTTATACCCCTATAGACGAGAATCTAAAGTTATATAAAAACAATAACTATTCAACTAAAGAGGAAATATTATAATATTAATAAGAAATCGGAGCCCTCCTATACCTAGCTTGAAAAATAAGGCTAGATATTACTTTAGCGGTTATACCTTATACCCGTTACAGTAGTAATCCCTCTAAAGAGCATTTTGTAGCTCTTAATAGAATATAGGGATATATGAATAAATTCCCTAATTACGATTTAATATATAACTATAATAAGGATATACTTAATAATAATAATATAATTAGATTTACGGATTCAGATTAGGCACGAGATCTTAATAATCGAAAATTAACCTTAGTATATATATTTACTTAGGGTTTGTATAATATTATATCGTATTCCTCTTCTAAATAAAACGCAGTAGCCTTATTAAGCTATTAAGCCGAATATATAGCTTTATCTAAAATAGCAAAAGAGGATCTATATATATAATAGCTATAACTTTACACTTAATGAATTAGGCTATAATAGCCTTATAAAGCCTAAAGTACTTCTAAATAATATCTTAGCTCAAAAGTTAGCTAAGAATCCTAGATTTCATAAAAAGGCTAAGCATATTAATATAAAATACTATTTTACTAGGAATCTAGTTACTAATGAAGAAACATTCCTCTTTTATATGCAGTCTAGTAGTAATATTGCGGATATATTAAAAAAGCCCATGGGTAAAATAAAATTTCATAACCTATTAAAAATAATAGGTAATAATAATATAAAAAATAATAATATCAATAATATAAATAACGATAACCGCATTATTAATTTAAACTATTAGACTAAAATACCTATTATAAACTATTATAAAAAGTCAAGTTTTCCTTTCATACCTATGAGAGCTAGGTTATTAGGTTTTTCTACTAGCACTATTATAAATAATACTCTAAGAACTTCCTCTTTATTTTTCCCCCTGGGTTATAAGAGTTTTTATATTAGAGTATATAATTTATAAAAAGAGTGTGACATAACATAACATAACATAACATAACACAAGCAATAAGCTATATATGAGTAAATATATACCCTACGGGGGGGTGTAAGAATACCGAAGGTATATCTTAATATTTCTATTCTAATACTATAAACTTTGAATAAACTTTAATAAATAACTATAATATATATAGTTATATATCCATATGATATCTCTTTAATAATACTTTAATAACTATAAGTATAAGATAATAATCATAAGAATATTTTCTTTAGGGAATAAATACTTTAAAAATCTATATAAATTCTAAGAACCTCAATAGCCTAATATATATATATTTATAATCCCTATATTTATAGCTATAAGTATATCAAAATAGTGCATAGCCCACCTAGTGATCCGAGCACGATTCTGCTGAATAAGCTTAATATTTAGCCGTTTAGTAGCTACGTTTCAGAATATCTTACTCCTTACTTATCCAGAGCAGGATTTATAACTTAGAAATAATATTAATGATATTAACAATTTCTCAATTAATTTATTCCAGGAAAAATGCCTCCAAACTTATTAGCTTTTATCGCAATCAAAACCAGCCTATAAATATCTATTATTCAGGCTCTTTTAGCGTCCCCTTTGCTACCTGTATACCTATTCTTACAAACCCTTTTAAGGAGGTTTACTATGTTTAGGTATATTTAATATATCAATTATATCAAGCGCCCTTAAGCGGCATAACCGCGCTAAGCGCGTTTAGTATTAATTACCTATATAAGAAGAGAAAGGCGTTATGTATAATACTTAATATAAAATCGAATTGTAAGTAACTATTTAAATAAATATAGCTAAGCTAGTATATATATATAACCTTATCTATTCCTTCTATTTATACTATCTATATCCTTAGGGGTATACTTATTTAAGTCGAGGGAGTAATAAGAGTAATATTAATTAACTTAAGGAGATCTAGGTACTCCTCTTCCTTATTATTAATCTCCTTAGTAACTATTAGAAGCTTATTAATACTAATACTATAAGTAGTAGCTAGCTTAGCGTTATCCTAGTACTATTTAACCTTAGGGTAGGACTCTATAACGCCATTATTCTTAATAACTATAATAGAGGTAATAAATATAATAACCTAGTCATAGAAGCCCCAAAGGTTAGTAATATAGTTCTACTAGTAATTAGTAGTATCCTTAGTCTTAGGATTATTTATATCTAGGAGTATATAGATAACGCTAGGGTTATTACTATTAATTATAGCCTATGTAATATATCTATTATCCTTAGTACGGATACTAAGAAACTCGTAGTATAATATATACTTAATAATAAAGAATAGGGATACTATGCTAAAGTCGGAGTTACTTATAATACGCTTTATAATAAATAAGTTTAAAGCTCTAATATACGTATAGGGGCCAAGGATAATAGTACTATTCTAGATAAGGGCGTATAAGGTAAGACGTTTACTACGCTAGATAGTAATAATCTTAGGTATATTAAAGAAGTAAATATATTAAAAGTAAATATAAATTACCTCTTAGGTAGTTAGGAACTTAATATAGGAACGCGTAAGGTAGTGAAAACTAGAGGCGTAAGTATATAATTACTAGTTAGTGATAATAACTATTTTAACGCTAGTAGTAGCGTTAAGAGTCTTAATCGCACTAAGTATATTAGAGATATTAAAGGGGTTAATATAGTTGCTTAGGCTTATAGCTAAAGTAGCATGCTTCTTAGGCGTCTTAGCTATAAGGTACTATTCGGGGTTAAAGAAGCCTAGACTCTTATTAACTGGTCCCTTAGGGATAGTTACTACGATTAACTTATACTTATTAGTAACTAATTTAATAAATTAACTAAAATTAAGCGTAACAATACTTATATTATTAATATAACCTTTAGAGATTGTAATAACTATGGTGATATAAGTATCCTCATATCTATCTAGTAGGGAGGAAATATATTAGATATATTTACTATGAACTCGTATTCTATTAATAGCCCTAATAGTGTTAGCTAGGTTAGGAGTATTAATAGCACTAGCTTACTTCTATAGAGTAGCTTATAAGGGATTAGGATTACGGCGCCGAGCCGGCGCTGAATGGGCGCCGGGCCTCCGCCGAAGTTTAACCGCATTAGTTAGCAGAGCCCTAAAAAGGGCTCTGCGCGCATAAGTAGCTAGAAGGGCTAACTTATCTTCTATAATATAACTAACCCCTATATTACTACTACTCTTTCCTTCCCTAGCCTAGCCTTTTATAGGCTATATCCTTATAATTAGATAAGTTCTACCTAATTATATAAGTAGCTAGCTCTAGAATGAGTAGTAATATGAGATCGGGCTGCTAAGGCGTTACTAGCGCCTCTATGCCTAATGAGCTAAGTGGAAATTTTGCTTCTAAAACCCCTCTAGCTACTATAAGCCCAGATGCAGCCCTTATTACTAAACTTATTATAACTATTTAGCACTAAGCTAACTAGAATAATATGCTTATTCAGGCCCTATCTGCGCACCCTATGCTAGCCTCTAAGACTAAGACCTAGGCTTATAAATATGAATACCCTCTAGCATACCCTTATAGAACCCTCGCTAAAGATAGTATACTAGCCTAAACTTATAATTAGCTAATAGCAATAGAAGATAGTAATACCCTCTAGCCTAGAGCCTCTAAGCTATAGAAGATCTAGTAGGTACTTATAAGGGTAACTACTAGGCTATAAATATAATAGTACTATTACTATTCTAGCTTTATTAATCTAATATAAGCTAACTTCTTTATACTTATCTACTAAAAATATATTAACCCTAGACTATAGGAGTGCTAGCTATATAGCCTTCTTAATAGCTTTTAGTAAGAACCTAGCTAATAGCCTCGCTACTTCTTTGCTAAGTAGTTAGCAATCTACTAAGCCCTCGGGACCCTGGACTTTAAGGAGTCTCAGGCCTAAGCCCTTACCTTCTACTTCTAGCGTTTACCCTAGCTTTAGTAAGGCCTTAAACGCTAGAAGTTTAATATATAGCAGCTGCGCGCTATAGCTACTACTATAGAGCGGCTATAGGATATATACCTAGAGCAGTTCGTAGAGCCCTCAGCAAGAGCAGCTACTAATAAGCTAGCCCTAAAGAGGGCTCGTTTTAACCACAGCAGCCCTGATGCCCTGGGTAGCGCGTGCTAAAAGTGCAGCAGGACTAACTACTATAAGGCTAATTACTAGGCTAATCTATAGTATAAAGAGTGCTATAAGAAGGGCTACCCTACTAATTAGTACTATTTCCGCGAGCTAGTTGCTAGGCCCTTAGCAGGCCTAGGTAGCCCCCGCGTAAATATTAAAGCTATATAGGCGTTATACTTAATGCTAAGCATACTACTAATAGGTGAGATTATAGGTATCCTAGCTAGGAGAGGTATATAGATCATAGAGGATAGCGTCTTCAAGCTATATATATTAGAAGACGAATAGACTGCTGCTACTAAGCCCTCAGGTATTAGTAGGTAAAGCTTGCTAGCTATAGGGAAAAACCTAAAGCTAGGCGGAAGCCGTAGTACCTAGGTAAAAGACCCAAAGGCCTAGAAGAGACCACGCTGCAGAGGGTTCGAATCCCCGCGCAGGCGTATAAAGCCCGCTAGCTATAGGGAAAACCCCGAAGCCGGGTAGAAGCCGCAGTAACTAGGTGAAAGACCCGAAGGCCGGGAAGAGACCACGCTGCAGAGGGTTCAAATCCCCGCGCAGGCGTACGGAAGAAACTAGCCCGCCAGCGCGTAGGTGCAAGACCCAAAGCCGCGCAGAAGTCAATAGACCGCTGAGTGCCCGGGGGGCCTCTAGCAACGCCGCGGTAACTAGGTAAAAGACCCGAAGGCCTGGACCTAAGAGATAAAAAGGACTAATTAGAGACGCTGCAGAGGGTTTAAATCCCCGCGTAGGCAGGAGTTTTATGAATTATTAGACTTAGAGACTAAGCCCTCTAGAGGGGGGGTAATTATAAGGGATTAGGATTATAGCGCTAAGCTAGTGCTAAACTAGCGCTAGGCCTCTGCTGAAGTTTAACTATATTAGTTAGCTGAGCCCTAAAAAGGGCTCTGCGCGCATAAGTAGCTAGAAGGGCTAACTTATCTTCTATAATATAACTAACCCCTATGTTACTGCTACTCTTTCCTTCCCTGGCCTGGCCTTTTTAGGCTATTGTAAAGGTATCGAGGGGCTAAGAGCCACGGTCAGGTCAAACTAATAGCAGAAGCACCTAAAAGGTAGGATCGGTATTATTATGCTACTTTTGCTTGCTTCCCTTTATTTCTAGCCTTTAGCGAGTTTTCGCTAGGTCTTCGCTATAAGGGTTCTATGCCCTAGACCTATAGGCCTCTCTATCCCTTCGGCCTATATTAGCTGAAGTATCTCTAGCTTCTCTAGTCTAGGTATCTAGTCCCTTATAATTATCCCCCTTCTAATAATAGTAATCCCTATTATAAGATCGGGTATTATAGGTTAGCCCTCCGTTATTATCTTTCTTAGCTATCCGGGGTAGGTCCCGGTCCTTTACTTATTACTATTATTATCTAGTATAGTAACTATTCGCTAAGTATTTACTAAAAGATAGTAGGGCCCTTGGAGTTA
The DNA here is from genome assembly GCA_026260285.1 of Colletotrichum sansevieriae. Classification (NCBI taxonomy): domain Eukaryota; kingdom Fungi; phylum Ascomycota; class Sordariomycetes; order Glomerellales; family Glomerellaceae; genus Colletotrichum; species Colletotrichum sansevieriae. Next base: position 7,026 of record JAOQIF010001074.1, read on the forward strand.
TAGATATAATAGCTAAGCTTATAGTCCTATTCCTTATAGTTCCTCTCCTTCTAGGCCCTTTTATGCTCTCTATCCGGGCTATTCTAAAGGGATCCTATTATTTCCTTTTAAAAGAGGGTAGTTATCCTTATAATAACTTCGTTTTTATTCTCCTGCTATTCGCCCTTTATCTAGCGAGTACTTTCTTATACTATACCCTTATAATAACTTCGTTTTTAATCCTATTATCCCCCTTCTAAATAGGCGCGTTATAAGGCTATTAAGTAGGTCGGATAGCAACTATTACTACTAATTTATTATATCTACTTCCTAGTAGGTAGCACCTGCTATAATAAGTAATTACTATTCTTTGCTATCTGAAGTTATATCTACCTTTATAATAGTTTAGCGAGGTCTCTTTAGCTATCTATAAAATAATAGATTTTTCCCGCCCTAGGGTTAGTTCTTTTCCCTCCTTATTATACTATATTATTTAATAACTACTTTTATATTATCTAAGCCCTTTATCGAGCCTTTATAGACCCTTCCTATCTTTTAATACTTCCTTAAATATCATAAGCGCTAAGAGCCTTATTAGCTAACTCCTCGCTAAGTATAGCCCTACTAGGGCTAAACTTAGCAGTAGTAACTATTAGTATAACTAGGCGGGTAGTAGCGAACCCTGCGTTAGCTGCGCGCTATAGCTCCCTAAGAATACCTAGGTCGTCTACGCCTATTGATATAATAGTAATTATATATGCGAGTTATGCTAGGTTCGTAGTATTAAGTACTATAGGGTGAGTTTAGCGATTATTTAGAGGAGGTATAAGCTAACTTTTCCTATTTCTAGATTCCTACTTATCTTATTAATACTACTCGTTTCTATTAGAACTAGGTTAAGTATTATATCCGTGCGATTGCTACTAGCTAGTATTAGTAGTATGAGATCTTCTATATCTTTATAGTTATAGAGCAGGGGTAGGAGCTTCTCTAACGCCTTTATAACTAGTTAGTAAACCCTGCTAATCTTAAGCCTAGTTCTAAGAACTATAAGAACTAACTCCTTGCTATAGATATTAAGGAGAGTATAGCTTTATATACCTAGGTATATCTATAGGTTTTACTTAAGGTAGGTTTCACCTTATAGTTAGTCTTACCCTTTTATTAATCTAATATATATTGATAAGTAGCTCGCTAGGCTAAGGATAAGGTTTTAATTAAGGAGATTATAATATAGCTTAATAATAGTCTCCCTATTTACTTATATAATAAGACCTATATCTTTAAGTAGGCTACCTTTCTTAATAAGCTTACTAACGTTCTAATAATATAGCTTTCGAAGAGCGATACCTATATATATCTACGCTTCTTTTATAGGAGCCTTTAAAGGTGTAAGGTTCCTATATGCTTTATAATACTTACTACTAAGGTCCTATTGCTATCTTTAAGGTTATTAATAGTAGTCCCGCGCCTCAACCTAATTCTTATAAGAAGGTTAGTAATAACTTAGCAATAGCTTAGTAATATTAGGTTTATAGTAGCGAGGAGGATAAGTCCTTAGCTATAAAGGATAGCGACTCTAATAATACTATAGAGAGCGATAGTTAGGGTAGTAATAGTAGTATTACTAGTAATAGCTCTAAGGAGGAGAGCGAGGATAATAATAATAATAACGAGGGTGATAATAATAATAATAAGTAGTAGTGCTAGCGGAACTTCGGCGAAGGTATAGTAGACTTCTATAGTAATATAAGGTTAGATACCTATAGAGTTTATATTGCTTTTATAGGGGGGGGGGTCTTCTCTTAGCGTTTTAGCTATCTTATAGTTAATTAACTTTTCTTATTAATCTATACTACTCGTTATCCTACTTATAATATAACTTACGCTACTATTTCTTAAATCTAGTAAGGATTTGCAAAGCGTTCGCTAAGTATTCTTTAGGCTCCTAGGTATTATATTCTACTAGCTAGCCTTTTTATTTAACTAAATATAGGGGGCCTATTAGCGCCTCCCTCTATAATATAATATCCTCGACTTCTTATTCCTCAGGGTTTTCTTTAAGGTCTAGGAGCTACCCCTTAGCAAGCTTTTAGCTATATTATAGCTTAAGTAGAGTAATAGAGAAGATATTATATGCCCTACTATACTTTTCTAGAAGTTATATTCTATAGGTATTAGGGCTTATAACTTCTATAACTAGCATAGGGATAAATCTTAGGGCAAGCTTTTGCTAACCTTTTATAAAACGGAAGTTCTTTATTAAGAATCTTATAATATCTCTAATATTATATAATTACGCTTTTCTTCTAGTATTTGCATTCTTAGCTTATATCTTTATTATATATTACTAGGTCTTAGCTATTCTTTAGCGAACCTCTATTAGCTTCTTAAGCTTTTTATTAACCCCTTAGGTCCTAATCTTTACGTTTAGTAAGGAGTAGTTAACTATTCGAGGGTAGTATCCTATAAGGGCTTTAAATAGGGATATACTAATAGTAATATATTTGCTATTATTATATAAAGATTCAGCTTTAGCTAATTATATTGCCTATTAGTTACGCGAGCTTTTGCTAAACTTTATAAGATATATAGTTAAGGTTTAGTATATTCTTTCGGTCTAGCTATCTATCTAAAGATACTATATAATAGAGATACGCCCTTCTATATCTCAGGCCTTAGTCTAGTCTCGCTAGAACTAGCTAGTAATTGGTTTATCTCAGTTACTAATAATAACCTCTAGCATACTATATTAGTACTCGATTTCTTAAGATAGGATCCTCGCTAAGCCTATAGCATCTAGTTGCTTAGTTATTACTAAGAACCGTGCTACCTTAGTTATCTAATATATAATTACTAGGATTATATTATAAGTAACTCTATTATCTTAGTAACTTTCTAGTAAGCTAGTTAAGAAGTCTAAAGAAATATATTAGAAGAGGTATACTAGTAGTTCTAGTATTTATAGTAGCCCGTATAGCTTATGCCGTAGTATGCGCACCCCTTAGCAGCGCGGGCACTTAGCGACGTATCGCTATATATCCTCTATTAAATATAGCTAATAAAACTTTTATAAGATTAGCTTAATAATCTTATTTGCTCCTATATACCCTAATCTAGGCGTATTATAATAGTTCTTTAGGATTTTATAGCAGAAGGATCCCTCTTCTAGGATAATAAGTCTTCTTTTAAACTAAAGGATATTATTCTTATTAACTTAGTATCCTTAGCATTCCCTAGTATCCTAGCGAACCTTAGCTATAATATCTCTATAGAAGGGGTCTTTAGCCTATAATCCTCTAACTATCTATTCGAGATCTACGCCTAGTTATAGTATATAAGCCGTTTCATCCTAAATAAGCTCCCTTATTATAGCACGTAGGATATACTATTCTAGTATAGTAACCCTAGCTCCCCCTGAGTCCTCTAGCCTATCGCTATTCTATTATAGAGTAGTTAGCATAATACCTATATATACTTTCGTGCGGGTATTAGCGCTAATATATATACTTATACGTAGTAGCTTATTAGTACCTATTATAGGGTAGTACTAACCTGAGGGTGAGGATCCCTTAACCTTAGAGCTAGCCCTCTAGCAAGGTTCTTATATACTTCGCTAGATAGCTCGGGTATAAGTTCTCATAATAGCTATAGTTCCTTTAAGCTTAGCAATATGCTAGCGAATATTTGCTAAAAGCTAGCTAATAAGCCTAAGTTTCTTTCTAAGGGTAGGAAGTATATTATCTACCTTAGTATCTTCTATTATATAATTAGGGCGTTATAATAGTCTATCTACTGGATTAATAACCCCTAACTTATACTAGATTTTAAAGTTAAATATTAATAAGCGGTAAGCCTATTGCGCAAGTCTTCTATAAATATCCTATATAAGCGTAGTAAGTACTCCTTTTAGCGCTATATAGTCTATAAGTATTATAAATTTCTCAGGGAGTCCTTATAGGTATTACGCCTAGTGATCTAACCTTTCTATAATTATAAGGAGTTCCTATTGCCCTATAGCCTAGCGCCTCTCTATATTTAAGAGCTTCCTTAACTAGAAGGCTACTAGGTACTAAATTATACTATACTTCTGCGAGAGCATGCTAGATACTACCTAAGTAGACGTATTAGTCTTAACCCTAGTTTCTAATATTAGGTTATAATATCTTAGTATTAGGGCTTTAGTAAATACTCTCCGAATTATCTCGAATATAGTTTATATCTCCCCTATCTAGGCAAAGGCTCCTAACTTTATGCTATTCTAGCTTCCCTTGAGCGCGCTATTTATAGGGGCTATAATATAAGAATATCTTATAATAAACTTATAGTAAAAGTTATAAAAACTAAGGAATACTTAGATATCTCTAAAAGATTTTAGTACTAGCTATTTAGTAACTGCTCGGACTCTATCTAGGTCTATCCTGATGCTATCTTAAGTAATATAGAAACCTAGAAAATCCACTTCTATCTAGTAGAAGTCGTACTTCTTTAGTTTTATAAATAGCTTAATAGCCCTTAGGTAGTATAGGATAGTATAGAGGTCCTTAGTATACTATTCCCTTATATCTAAGTAGATTAGAATATTATCTAGGTATATAATATAGTAGGTATCTAAAAGGTTAGTAAGTATTTAGTAAATATATACCTAAAAGGTTGCTAGGGTATTTATAAGCCTAAATAGTATTATAATATATTCGAAGTACCTATATCGTATTCTAAACGCTATTTTCTACCTATCTACTTTATTAATTGCAATTTAATAGTATACCTTACTTAAGTTAATCTTAAAAATAAACTTTACTCTAGTAAGTCTATCTAGAAGCTTGCTAATTAATAGTAGAGGATAATAGTTCTTTATTATGATTTTATTTAATCCCTTATAGTCTATATATAGTTATAGGCTTCTATCCTTCTTAGGTATAAATAGTACTAATACTCCTGCGGAGCTACTTAAGCGGCGTATGCAGCCTACTGCCTCTATATCCCGGATATACTTAGCAAGCGTTTATAACTACTCTGCTAATATAGGGTATATAGGTCTATATAAGGGTTCCTTGCTAGGTTTTAGTTTAATATAGTATACTACTCCCTTTAGCCTCGGAACTTTCTTTGCATTCTCCTTATTAAAAATATTAATAAAGTCTTAAAGTTCCCTAGGAATCTTCTTCTCTTATTTATTATCTAGCGAATCTTCGCCTAAGGATTTTATATCCTTCTTATTAGAGCTTATAGCGCTTATTAGATATATAATATAAGCTTATTAGCTATTCTCTATAATCTCTTAAATAATCACCTCTAGCTTAGCGAGCGAGAGGGGTTTATATAACTAGGTATATATATAGGTATCTATATAAATACCTTCCTATCCTACTAAGTTATTAGATAAAAGGATATCTCCCGTTCCTTTAGGGCGAGGGTTTATAATAAAAGCCTAGTAAATCTTCTATAAGTAATCCTAACTATCTATAAGGAAGAATATAAGCTAGTAGACCTTACCTATAAGTATAGGCCTTCCTTAGAAATCCACTAATTCAGGGGCTATAATACTAATAGCCTCCTTTAGTTAGAGCCTCTTAATAAGATCTTCTTATATAATATCTATTATTATATAGGGATCTATATTAACCTCTAGTTCGACTTCGCTAGATACTTAGAGCGCTAATACCTATCCCTTAATAGTCTATCCTATTAGAACTAAGGTGATTTCTAGCGTAGTGCCCCTCGGGGTTATATCTATACCTACTCGTTTCCTAAGTCTTTAGTATTAGTTATACTAGGTATTATAATTACACTTATCCCGCCCCGTCTTAGGTTTAGGTTCTAGTTACTATCTATTAGCTATATACGGGTTTTAGTATAATTAGGGGAGATATAGCTATACTTCTTATAGTTATAGTATTAGGGTCCCTAGGAGTTAGTAGACGTATTACTAGCGCTAGGCTTTGCGCGTATATCTGCTAAGTAGTTATTCTAGGATAGGGTCTCTAGGTAGCAATCCCTTAAGTCTATTAACCTAGGGGGTTATAAGCTGCTCTTATAAGGGCAGTCTAGAGAGCCTAAGTATAGTTACTTATATAACTTAGAATAGCTAGCGGATATTCCCCTATATCTCCCTTCTATAATCTCCTATAATCTCTATATATATAGGGTAATAGTATATATATTAGTATAGTTAATATCCTACTTAAAGGGTTTATCCTTTAGGGTCCTAATAAGGCCCTAAAAGAAGGCGTGCGCCTTTATATTACCTATGCTTAGCTCGCTGAGTACTTAGTTAATAAACTCCTATTAAGCCTAATATATAATTAGTTTCTTATTATCCTTCTAATAGCACTATCTTAAAGTATTATAGTAGTTCTACTCTTAGAGCTTAGGTATAATATGCTACCTTCTTATAAAAATTCTAGAGTCTTCTTATTTAGGGTCGATCTAGTTCCCTAACTTATCTATAAGTATTTGCTAATAATTCCGCTATTCTATTTATAAGGTATGCTCTATTATACTTAAAGCCTATTAGATATACTAGCTATTAGAGCAGCTAGGGTAGTACTTATAAGCCTCTTTAACTATAATAAGCTAATCTTCCCTTATTACGCTAGTAGATTTATTAGTAAGGCATGCTATATTATAATTTAGGGGTTTTTTATAAACCTTAAGTAATCGCTTAGCGGGAGCTTAGTTACTTAATATAATAGCAATTAGCTTATATTAGTTAGCTATTATAGTTATAATCTATTATATTAGCACTTAGCTAGTTGCTTTATCTAGCCCTCTAGCTTAGGCTAGCCTATTAGCTATAGCTATAGATATCTAGCCTATTGGCCCGTCCGGTCTATAGGGAGGGGTCTTATATTCCCTATTTTCCTATATATACTCGTTATCTATATAGCGAGTATTTAGCATAAGTAGCCCGTTCTCTTTAGGGCCCCTAGCTTCGCTTAAAGTATAGCTTCTTACCTCCCCTTATTAGCTTATATTATCCTCTAATTGCTCGCTAGGGTTAGCTTCCTTATATAGGTTTGCGCGGGCTATTTCGCTCTGCTCTTAGCGAATATTAGGTATAGGTTCTTTAGCCTAATTAGTAAGTATTGCTTAGGTATATAATACTATTATTCTTACTAACCTTCCTAAAGTAGGGTAGAAGTAAAAGAATTATAAATATATTAAGGGGCTAAGAGCTATAGTTAAGTTAAACTAATAGCAGAAGCACCTAAAAGGTAGGATTAGTATTATTATATTACTTTTGCTTGCTTCTTCTAAGATCCTTTATTTCTAGCCTTTAGTAAGTATTCGCTAGGTCTATGCTATAAGGGTTCTATACCCTAGACCTATAGGCCTCTCTATCCCTTTAGCCCATACTAGCTGAGTCGTCTCCGGCCTCTCCGGTCTGGGTATCCAGTCCCTTACAAATAACTACTTTTAGCGCTTAGTAATCTATTAGGACTATAAACCTCTTTAATATACCCTAAAGGTAGTAAGCCTAATAGTTTAAGCTTTTAACTATAGCGAGAAGTTCTTATTAGCCTGCTCCCCAATATTACTCTATATTGCTAAGCTTCTATGAATAATAGGTAGCTAGTTCTTACTAGCTATTAATATATTATAATAGAATACTAGATATAGCCTTCATAGAAGCATCTATCTTAACCCTTATATAGGTTAGGTCCTAGTATTAGAGAATAGTTACTAAGTAGAAGGTAGCTTAAAGCTATTTAAAAGCCTATTAAGTTCCTTCTAGCTAGTAGAACTGGCTTCCTTTCTTACTATTCTTACTACCTTTTAATAAGGATATTATTAGGGCTATAATACCTAAATATTATATAATAAACTTATAATAGAAGTTATAGAATCTAAGGAAGACCAAAATTTCTTAGTATATTTTTAGTAGCTTCTATTTAGTAATAGCTTAGATATAAGTTTAGTTTATTAATATGCTTTTAGGTATAGTAATATACCCTAGGAACTCTATTTATTATTAGTAGAACCTATACTTATTAAGCTTAGTATAGAGCGCCTATTAGCAAAGCCTGCGGAGCACTTAGCAAAGGTCTTTTATATATTACTCCCTTATCTAGGAGTAGATTATAATATTATCTATATAAGTAAATATAATAGGTATCTAGTAGCTTAGTAAGCGCTTAGTAGATATACGCCTAGAATATAGCTAAGGTATTTATAAGTCTAAATTGTATAATAGTATATTCAAAGTGCTTATAACGCATCCTAAAAGCTATCTTCTAGCGATCTTCTAGCTTAACATAAATATAGTAATATATATCTTAAAGGTTAATCTCTAAGATCTGTTTTACTCCCTAAAGCCTATCTAATAGCTTGCTAATAAGAGGGAGTAGATATTAGTTCTTCAGTATTACCTTATTAAAGCCTTAGTAATCTATATAAAGGTATAGGGATCTATCCTTCTCAAGCATAAAGAGGATAGGAGCGCCTATTTTACTAGTTAAGAGTTAGGTTTACCCTATTACTTAGTTATTAGTAATATATTAGCAGAGTTCCTCTAACTAATACTTTTTTAGTAAGTAGATAAGCTTATATAGAGGTTTCTTCCCTATAATTAAGTTAATAGTATATTCTATGCTCTCTAGGGCTAGGTATTCCTTTACTAACTATTTATTAGTTATTACCTATTTACTAAATAGCTCTAGTAGTAACTCTATATCGCCCTCTAGGGTGTCTTTTTCTTCTAGAGCTCCTATTAGTAGCTTATAGGAGGTGATATTTCCTAATATATATATAATATAAGCCCTCTAGCTATTCTTAATAACCTCCTATATAAATACTAATAGCTTAGTAATACTAAGGTATTTATATCCCCAGGTATTTATCTAGGTATTAATTATAATACCTTCTCTTCCTATAGAGTATTATAATAAGAGGAGATCTCCTACACCTTTAGGTTAGGGGGCCTTAGCAAATAGTTACTATCTTTTCCTTACTCCTCCTCCTAAGTTAATAAGAAAGAATATTAACTAGTATATATTCTAGCTCGTTATAGATAACCTATTAAATCCTTCTAACATAGGGGTATAAGCTACTATAGGTTATAGTTATAAGGACCTAGCTAGTTAATTACTAATAATATTAACCTAGGAATAGGAATTTATATCTATTACTACTTCTTATTTAGTAATATTCTAGAAAATAATTACCTCTCCTTTCATAGTATCTCCCTTTAGGAAAGTATCTAGTTCTAATACAAGTATAGGGGTTACTAGTATAATCCTCTAGCCTACGTATCTTCTAATAAGTTAAGTTCTTTAACTTCTCTTATAGATTAGATTATATTAACCTTTGCCTTCTTAGTAAGTACTTAGTATCCTACTAGCATTTTATTTACGCTTTATTTTGCTTATTTATTTAGGTAGTCTGCCCTCTTATAACCCTTCTGCTTATAGCTAAAGTATACTAAGTAGTTAGATATTATAGGTTATATACTAGTGCTAAATATAAGCTAGCTCTAATTAGGTCCCTGTATTACGCTACTAATTAGTTAGTAAGGTATGGGGCTCTAGGAACTTTGCATTACCTTATAGCTAGGGCCCTGCTAGCCTGCCTTTTAACCTACCCTTTTTACTAGAAGCCCCCTTAGGGTATACTCTTCCCCTATATACTATGTCCTGCTCTTGCTTTATAGAGGTTTGCTACCCTATTAGTAATATATCTCCTATAAGTATTCTACCTCTATAGCTATATCTCTTAGCCTCTATATCTTAACTTTCTAATATTTAAGTTCCCTATATAGGAATAGGGCTAACTAGAAGTACAATATATAAGCATTAGCCTTGCTATCTTCTATACTAATTATACCTAAGTTCTAATCTATTACTAATTATTTAGTAAAGAACTATAATAGTAACTATATCTCCTTTTACCTTATTATATCTAGCTTCTTATAATACCTTTGCTCTTAAAGCTTAGGGTTAATACACTATTAGTAAATAAATACTATAAAGTTCTCTTATGCTAGGTCTCTTTCTAGCCTAGCCTTATAGTATTGCTACTAGGTCTATAGGAGCAGACGTATCTTTATAAGCACTTATTAGATCTACTACTCTAGGATACTACTAGCGCGTAATTAGTATCTATCTTTAATTACTTAGATCTAGTTACTAACTTAGTTTATAGTAAAGTCCTCGCTTATAGTATAATAGTTATATATAGGGGGTTTTTTATATTCTCTCTATAAATACCTTATTACTAGGTAGTTAGTAAGTTCCTATGGTAGGGTAGTAGTTTATTCCTTATGCTACTACTACTATAGATATATCTGCTCTATGAGGCTCTCCCACTATCTCTATAATAGCCCTATAGCCTAAGTAAGGATACTAGAGATACTAGCTTCTCAGGGGGTATTAGGCGGGGTGCTCTATTAGCTACTACTTACTATCTATTTACTAAGTAATAGTTAGTTTACCTAGTCTAGCGCTACCTAGGACCTAGCTTAACCCCTGAAGATTATTTCTCCTACTATATTATTACTAGGATTATGTATTCCCCTAGCATAGTATCTATACTATATTACTTATATCTCAGGGCTTAGTAAGTAACTAATATCTTATTAGCTAAGACCCTATTAGTTATATTCTATATACCTAGCCTAGAGTTTATTATAATTAAACTCTATTACTAATTTATTAGTATATTATTACTAGTTTGCTTTAGATGTTCTAACTAGCGCTAGTTTCTTAAATTAAGGTAGAAGCAATAGTGTTATAAGGATATAACTATAAGCCTAAACTAGGAAAGGCTAGAATGCTAAAATATAGGTATCTATTATTATATGAAACTATTACTTAACCTTTTAAGTCTATAGCTTATAGAGTTTTCTCTAAGGTATATTTATCTACCCATAATTAGCTAACGTTTGCTAATATCATAGCTTTGCATCTTGTACCTGCCGTTGTTCCTTATAAATTATATAACTTTATAAAGATAAGGTTCTTTAGCTTTAAGCCTAAGAACTAGTATATTAACCTAGTAGAAGATATTATTATAATAGAAAGAGAAAAGCTAGAGGTTATTATATAGAGCCTTATAATACTTATATATAATAAGCTTCCTAAGTAGTAGACCTACTTATAATTTAAGACCCTCTTATTTAGATTACCTAGAGATTTATAGAGCTACCTAATAATAAGGATAGTCCTCAGGATATTATACTATTAGATTTACCTAAGGAATAAGTTAAGTAATAAGAATAAGATAGATAGAATAAGCCCTGAATTTAATATAGTAATTTATAGACTAGTTATACTATTAATTTTAAGCTATATAATAAGAGAGTAAATAAGAAAGTAGCTATCTCTAAAGCCTTCCTTTATTAGAACTAGATAGGTTAGAAAAGAACGGTTTACAATCCTATTAAAGCTATAATTAGTAAGTAGAAAGATAGATATAAGTTAAAAATATAAGAGGTCTTTATTCCTATTAGTATTATACTTCTAGATTAATTTAACAAAATAGGAACTAATAACGAGGAGTTATAGGAATAGATAGATTGATAGAATAATAGAAAAGACTATTGTAAGGGCTAAGTAACTTTAGTAGCTATCTCTATAGACTTATTTAAGTATTTATAAACTAAATTAATTTAGTTAAATTACTATATAATTAATTCTATCTTTAAAATAGGTATTACAATCAAAGATTAGAATTCTATATTACGTATATTACTAAGATATATTACTATTTTAGACCTTATTCTAACCTACTAGTAGATTACTATTACTTTTTATATCCCTATAAATATACTAATTAGAGGGACTATTAATTATATTTTAGTTATTAACCTTAATAATAAGAGTTATATTAAGCGCCTAGGTTTATAGAACAACATAATTCAAACAAATATAGAGATCTATAGAATTACTAATAGAGAGCCGAGAACCTAATTTATAAGAATAATTATAAATAATATTTATATTAGTAGTAATACAATTTAAGATATTAGCTTTTTTATCTTTCCTAAGAATACTTATAATAAGAACCTAGTATTAGGAGCCCCTTTTATCTTAAAGACTAGAATAACGCTAGATTATATATAGAACTAGATTATTAGAGTCCTTTAGTCTAGGATTATTAAGATTAATATCCTCTTATTATTCTATATAAGAGATTTAATTACTCACCTTCTAGAAATTATTACTAAGATAGACTACTTTATATCTTCTTAGTATTAATATGCTCTTATATCTCTTATAAAAGAGGGAGAATAGAAGCTATTACTAATAAACCTAATATAATAATAAGCTTAGATTTTATAGGAGATAGTTAGTAAGTTAATAATACTAATAAGGATAAAAAGGAGCAAGATATAACGCTAGGAAGTATAAGGGCGCGCTAGGATATTAAAATAATTTAATAAGTTTTTAAAAGTTCTTATAACTTGCTAGAGGAAGTTAAGTAATAATTAAGCTTAGATAAGGAAGTTATTATTATTTTTTAAAGAGTTTAGATTAATTTTTAATAAGGTCCTAGAGATTATAATCCAAAATAAAGTTGCCCCTAAGCTTAATAATATCTATAAAGCTATTATAAATACTAGATATATAATAGGATATAATAGCTATAGTATTAATTATTAATACTATATTTATAGACCTAAAAGGAGAATAATAAAGAGGGAAGTACTTAGGAGGAAGTATAAGTCGGTATACTAGAAAGGAGTTAAAGTTATTATAGCTATAAATACTATTTGCATTTCTTATAATTATTATAAACCTATACTAATAATACCTATATTACCTATAGAAGATATTAATATAATATAGAAAATAAAGGATAAGAGGATTTAGCCTATTAATAACCCTATATTAGATAGTTTAACCCTAGATAGAGACCTAGGGTAGAAGTTAAAAGTATAAGTAAGAGCTAAGAAGAATATAATAATAAATCCTAGCGCCCTATTTATAAACCTAATTATATTATAGCTTTTAATCATTAAGAAAGGAATAAGGCTTATAAGAGCTTAATTCGAAGCTATTCTTAAGAATATTAAATATTTATAGGTTAAAGAAAAAAGCCTCTCTTAGCTATTCTTATTATAACAAAGAAGGCTTTAGCCTAGGAATTTATATATTATAGCTCTATTTACCTTTCTATATTTCTATAGGTAATTTGGATAGTCCTATATAAGGTATAATAAGTAAAAGGGATCCTAATATTAAGAGGATTAGAGTAGGATATTATTATAATTTTAAAGGATAGACTAGAGAAGGGAATCTTTAAGTAAAGTTATATAGCTTATTATAATTTATTCTTCCTTATATATAAGAAAGATAATAGGATAAGACTTATTGACTTAGTAACTAAGATAAATATAATTATAATATAAAATATAATACTACCCCCTTTAGTAGATAACCTTTTAGAGGATTTTGTAATATATTAACTATTATTACTATTAGACCTGTTTTTAAGATATAACTAAGTCCCCTTAGATCTTATAAATAGAGATTTAATAATATTTATATCTCCTATTAGATTATTATAGATATATATATTACTATAAGGAGTAATAAACTTAGTTACTTGGTTTATATAGGTCATAATTAGAGTTCTATATAACCTTATACCTAGCTATTATTAAGCCTTTCTTAATACTATTATTATTAATAGACTAACTTTATAATATAATAAAGAAGAGATTAAGTCTTATCTAGAGATTTATAGATTTATTTTAAGATATTTATAGAATATTAATAAGGTATTAGTTAACTTAGAGCTAGTAAAGTATATGATAGTAGTAGTTAAGTTATAATAAGCCTAAGAAGTAATAATAATTATTAGCTATAGTTATAGTACTAATAAGCGTTATTTAGAAGAAGTAAAGATAATTAAGATCTATAAATAGGCTGTTTATACTAATTTAATAGAGCTAAGGGCTTTCCTAGGCATTATAATATTCTATAGATCCTAGGTAAAAGACTACTCTATTATTATAAAGCTACTTATTAACTTACTTAAGAAGAATACCTCTTTTAATTAGGAGGAAAAATAGTAAATAGTTATAAATGCCTCAAAGTTAATATTTATAAAAGCTCTAATTCTTATTACTATAAACTATAGCCCTAGAGGAGGGGATATCTACCTTATAGTTAATACTAGTAATATTAAATAGAGCGGAATCCTAGGACAATTTGTTAATATCTAGCGTATAAGTTCTTATTTTAAGAGTAGTAGTTAGTTACAACCTAAGCTATTATATAACGCTAGGAAGAAGGAGTTATATAATATCTTAAAAGCCGTATATAACTATCTATATAAATAATACTTTATCTTAGAAATAAATACTTAGGTATTAGTTATATAACTTAATAGAGTAGCTATAGACCTCCTAAGAGCCCTTATTATCTACTAGATTATATAGATTTAAATATATAACTTCGAAGTATAATATTTCTATAGTACTTAGAGTATAGTAATAGATTGCTTATTATAAAAACCCTAGAGTCCCTCTAATATTATTAATAGAGAGGCTAAGGGGAAAATTAACTCTTAGATTAATTTATAGATCTTCTTTATAGATATAGGAGCTAGCTCAATCTTTAATTAAGCTTAATAATATAATAATAAATGTAAGAACACCGAAGGTATATCTTAACATTGCTATTCTAGTATTGTAAACTTTAAATAAGCTTTAATAAGTAACTATAATATATATAGTTATATATCCATATAATACCTCTTTAATAATACTTTAATAACTATAAAACATAAAATAATAATTATAATAATATTTCCTTTAGGAAACAAATACTTTACAATTCTAAATAAATTCTAATAATATTAATACCCTTATATATATATATAATCCTTATACTTATAGCTATAAATATATAGAAATAGTACACGGACCACTTAGGGATCCGAGCACGATTTTGCTGAATAAGTTTAATATTTAGCCGTTTAGCAGCTACGCTTTAGAATATCTTTCCCCTTACTTTATAAGGGCAGGACTAATAACTTAGAAATAATATTAATAGTATTAATAATTTCTCAAATAATTAATTCTATTAAGAATGCCTCCTTATGCTTAAACTTACTAGCTTTCATTATAATTAGAACTAGCCTATAAATATTGATTATTTAAGCTATTTTAGCATCCCTTTTACTACCTATATACCTATTCTTATAGGTTATAAGCCCAGTTTAAACCTTTTTAAGTACCTCGTACCTATCTAGCCTCCTTAATATTATAATAAACATCTTAAGTTTATTCTCTTCCTTAATGTTACTTATTTAGAGTATACTTTTAAGAGATATAGCCTCTATACGCCCTATGCTCAATTAGAAATACTAGCTAGTTTAGATTACTAGTTAAAAGATTAAAACCTCCTATAAGAAGCTATTTAGAACCACGAGCTATTCGATTATATTACTATTAATACTACCTCGAAACGAGATAATATATTAGCTAAGCAATTCGACCTTATTTGAGTTGATATATATTCTAATTATCCCTAAGCCTCTATAGGTCTTAGTCTACCTATATATATACTGCTATACGATCGAGGCCTAATATATGCTATATACTAGTAGTAATCCTAACTATAGAAGAGCCTATTTAGCCTTCTATAGAAGAGTCTACTACTGAAGACCCTTTGAAAGAGGAATAAAACAGGAGGAATATAATGAGTTAAACCTATAACCTCTAGGTTTAAATATAATAACCTATAATGTATAATAAAGCTATAGTTAATCCTACTAAGCTATATAATATCTCTCTTATCTTATTATTATAAATATACTATATTAGAGCTTATATGTTATACTCTAAGGTTATTATAATATCTAATTTGAAAGTATAGCTTCCTAAGCTATCTAGATCTAATAACTATAAAGTGTAGTCTATATATATTAAGGCCTTACGTATTAGTAAAGATATAACTATAGCCTTATCTAAGCCTATAGAAAATAACAATATTAATCTAAATAATAAGGCTATAAGCTATATAAAGCTATTTTGTAATAATAGGCCTCTAAGGGTTATAAAGGATAATATAATAGCCTTCGAAGCTTGGAAATATCTCAAAGACCTATGTAAGCCTATAGGGTTACTAAAGAGTTCCTAACTTATAAAGAGTTATTTCATACTACTTTAAGTAGTTTTAACTCTATAGAAGAATATATAAATAAAATAAAGGAACTCATAGATAACTTAGTATATAATAAGCTTAAATTACCTAACTAGGTAGTTATAGTATATATATCAAATAGCCTAGACGAAGAGTATAATGGTTGTATTACTACTAGTACTTAAGGTCTTAGGGCTGATAAGGATACCTAGACGCTTAATAGTCTATTCTCTAATCTATTAGACGAATTAAGACGAAAGGACAAAGTAGTAAATTTTACTACTAAAAATAATAATAAAAACAAGGTTACTAAAAGACCTTAGAAAACCCAAAACGGTCTTTATTACAAAAACTATAAAAGAGCTAACTATACTAAGGATACCTATGCCTTTCTATATCCTAAAAAGGCCCTAGCATAGTGGAATAAATCCAATAATAGAAATAACAAAAATAATAATAATAAAAGTAATACATCTTCTACTTCTACTACTTGGGGAGTTAATATAACTACCTCAAGGGTTTTAGAAGAAATAGAAAATCAAAACGATAATAATACTTTAATAACCCCCTATATATCTATAGATTAAGATATTGATTAAAACGTGGATCTTATGGATCTTAGCGACTCTGATGAAAATCAGGAATTTGAAAACGTAAATATATCCTATAATAATAATCCTTATAGTAATAATCCTTATAGTAATAATATAACTAATAACATAACCTTAGGTACTTTGATTTAATAGAGTATTCTAACTAAGGAAAAGGATTTGGGATTAAGGCGTTATAACTAAATCACTACTATATTTTATATCGATACTGCAGCTACTATTTATGTAGTCACAAATCACACTCTTTTATATAATAAAAAGTCTATAAATACCTCTATAAAGTGGGGCAAGGCAAACTAGCTCGCTTCTTCTATTAAAGGAGATTTGGATATTTATCCTAATAGTAATAAAAAAGTATTAAAAGACGTTTATTATATACCTGGACAAGGTATTAATTTACTTAGTTAAAGTCGTCTTAATAACATAGGTATAGTCTCTATTATTTAGTAGCACCCTATTTTATATAATATATATAAAAGTCGTATTATAGCTACGGGCTATAAGCTTAATAACCTCTATCGCTTTAAAGTACCCCTAAATTAGGGTTATAAAGCCCCCTTGAAGAAGAGGAATAACAATAATAACAATAATAACAATAAAAATAACAATAAAAATAACAATAAAAATAGTAATAATAATAATAATAATAATAACGCTATAAACAAAACTTCTTATATAACAGCAGCAACTACTCTTAATAAGCTAGCAACTTATAAGCAAGCAATTATCTTATAAGGGACTAGATACCCAGACCGGAGAAGCTAGAGACACTTCGGCTAGTATAGGCTAAAGGGATGGAGAGGCCTATAGGTCTAGGGTATAGAACCCTTATAGCAAAGACCTAGCGAATACTTACTAAAAGCTAGAAATAAAGGATCTTAGAGGAAGCAAGCAAAAGTAATATAATAATACTAATCCTACCTTTTAGGTGCTTCTGCTATTAGTTTAACCTAATTATAGCTCTTAGCCCCTCGATACCTTTATAATTCTTTTGCTACTACCCTACTTTAGGAAGGTTAGTAATAATAGTAGTACTATATACCTAAGTAACGCCTACTAATTAGGCTAAAAAACCTATGCCTAATATTTGCTAAGAGCAGAGCGAAATAGCCTATACGAACCTATATAAGGAAGCTAATCCTAGCGAGTAATTAGAGGATAATATAAGCTAATAAGGGGAGGCAAGAAGCTATGCTTTAAGCAAGGCTAGGGGCCCTAAAGAGAACGGGCTACTTATGCTAAACGCTCGCTATATAGATAATAAGTATATGCAGGAGAATAGGGAATATAAGACCCCTTCCTATAGACTAGATAGGCTAACGGGCTAGATATCTATAGCTATAGCTAACTAGCTAGCTTAAGCTAGAGGGCTAGATAAAATAACTAGCTAAGTACTAATATAATAGATTATAACTATAATAGCTAACTAATAGGAGCTAATTGCTACTATATTAAATAACCGAGCTCCTGCTAAGCGATTACCTAAGGTTTATAAAAAAAACCCCGAATTATAATATAGCGCGCCTTACTAGTAAATCTACTAGTATATTAAGAGAAGATTAGCTCGTTATAGTTAAAGAGTCTTATAAGTATTACCCTAGCTGCTCTAATACCTAGTATATCTAGTAGGCTTTAAGTATAATAGAGCATACCCTATAAATAGAATAGTGGAATTATTAGTAAATACTTATAGATAAGTTAGGGAATTAGGTTAACCCTAAATAGGAAGACTTTAGAATTTTCATAAGAGGGTAGCATATTATACCTAAGCTCTAAGAGTAGAACTACTATAATACTTTAAGATAGTGCTATTAGAAGGATAATAAGAAACTAATTATATATTAGGCTTAATAGGAATCTATTAACTAAGTACTTAGCGAGCTAAGCATAAGTAATATAAAGGCGTACGCCTTCTTTTAGGGCCTTATTAGGACCCTAAAGGATAAACTCTTTAAGTAGGATATTAACTATATTAATATATATACTATTACCCTATATATATAGAGATTATAGGAGATTATAGAAGGGAGATATAGGGGAATATCCGCTAGCTATTCCGAGTTATATAAGCAACTATACTCGGGCTCTCTAGACTACCCTTATAAGAGCAGCTTATAACCCCCTAGGTTAATAGACTCAAGGGATTGCTACCTAGAGACCCTATCCTAGAATAACTACTTAGCAGATGCTCGCGCAACGCCTAGCGCTAGTAGTATATCTATAAACTCCTAGGGATCCTAATGCTATAACTATAAGAAGTATAGCTATATCTCCCCTAATTATACTAAACCCTATGCATAGCTAACGGGTAACAATTAGAACCTAAACCTAAGATAGGGCGAGATAAGTGTAATTATAATATCTAGTATAACTAATACTAAAGACTTAGGAAACGAGTAGGCATAGATATAACCCTGAGGGGTATTATATTAGAAATCACTTTAGTTCTAGTAGGATAGACTATTAAGGGATAGGCGCTAGCATTCCGAGCATCTAGCGAAGTTAAACTAGAGGTTGATATAGATACTTATATAGTAGTAGATATTATATAAGAAGATCTTATTAAGAGGCTCTAACTAAAGGAGGCTACTAGTATTATAGCCCCTGAGTTAGTAGATTTCTAGGGAAGGCCTATGCCTATAGGCAAGGTCTACTAGCTTATATTCTTCCTTATAGATAATCGGGGTTACTTATAGAAGACTTACTAAGCTTTTATTATAAGCCCTCGCCCTAAAGGAGCAGGAGATATCCTCCTATCTAACGACTTAATAGGATAGGAAGCATCTATATAGATATCTATATATATACTTAGTTATATAAACCCCTCTTGCTCGCTAAGCTAGAAGCAATTACCTAAGAGATTATAGAAAATAGCTAATAAGCTTATATTATATATCTAATAGGTATTATAAGCTCTAATAAGAAGGATAATAGAGTCCTTAGGCAAAGATTCGCTAGATAATAAGCAGGAGAAGAAGATTCCTAGGGAACTTTAAGACTTTATTAATATTTTTAATAAGGAGAATATAAAGCAAGTTCTAAAGCTAAAGGGAGTAGTATACTATATTAAACTAAAACCTAGCAAGGAACCCCCGTATAGACTTATATATCCTATATTAGCGGAGTAGTTATAAATACTCGCTAAGTATATCTAGGATATAGAGGCAGCAGGCTATATATACTACTTAACTAGCTCTATAAGAGCACTAGTGCTATTTATGCTTAAGAAGGATAGAAGCTTATAACTATATATAGATTATAGGGGATTAAATAAAATTATAATAAAGAACTATTATCCTCTGCTATTAATTAGCAAGCTTCTAAATAGACTCGCTAGAGCAAAGTTTATCTCTAAGATTAACTTAAGCGAGGTATACTACTAAATTATAATTAATAAAGTAAATAGGTAGAAAATAGCATTTAGAATATAATATAGGTACTTCGAGTATACCGTAATGCTATTTAGGCTTATGAATACCCTAGTAACTTTTTAGGCGTATATTTACTAAATACTTACTAACCTTTTAGATACCTACTATATTATATACCTAGATAATATTCTAATCTACTTAGATATAAGGGAATAGTATACTAAGGATCTCTATACTATCTTATGCTACCTAAGGGCTATTAAGCTATTTATAAAACTAAAGAAGTATGACTTCTACTAGATAGAAGTAGATTTTCTAGGTTTCTATATTACCTAAGATAATATTAAGATAAACCTAGATAGAGTCCGAGTAGTTACTAAATAGCTAATACTAAAGTCTTTTAGAGATATCTAAGTATTCCTTAGTTTCTATAACTTTTATTATAAGTTTATTATAAGATATTCTTATATCGCAGCCCCTATAAATAGCGCGCTCAAGGGAAGCTAGAACAGCATGAAGTTAGGAGCCTTCGCTTAGACGGGGGAGATATAAACTATATTTAAGATACTTCAGAGAGCATTTGCTAAAGCCCTAATACTAAGATATTATAACCTAGTATTAGAAACCAGGGTTAAGACTAATATATCTACTTAGGTATTATCTAGTATGCTCTTATAGAAGTATAGTATAGTTTAGCACCTAGTAGTCTTCTAGTTAAGGAAGCTCTTAGATATAGAGAGGCGCTAGGCTATAGGGTAATAAGAATTCCTTGCTATTATAGAAAGTTTAGATTACTAGGCGTAATACCTATAAGGACTCCCTAAGAAATTCGTAGTACTTATAGACTACGTAGCGCTAAAAGGAGTACTTGCTATGCTTACGTAGGATATTTATAGAAGACTCGCGCGATAGGTTTACTACTTATTAGCATTTAACTTCGAAATCTAGCATAAGTTAGGGGTTATTAATCTAGCAGATAGACTATTATAACGCCCTAATTATATAATAGAAGATACTAAGGTGGATAATATACTTCCCACCCTTAGAAAGAAACTTAGGCTTATTAGCTAGCTTTTAGTAAATATTCGCTAGTATATTACTAAACTTAAAGGAACTACGGCTATTGCGAGAACTTATACCCGAGCTATCTAGCGAAGTATATAAGAACCTTGCTAGAGGGCTAGCTCTAAGGTTAAGGGATCCTCACCCTCAAGTTAGCATAACCCTATAATAAGTACTAATAAGCTATTGCATACGAGTATATATATTAGCGCTGTTAATCGGTAGGTTACGTAATCGTTACATAAGCAGGGGTAATAATAGTAATAGTAAAAGAAGTAATAGTATTCTTCGTTGCTATCTAAAAGAGGGAGTTTCTAGGAGGGATTCACCTCTTATTTATACTAGAGGTAAGGTATCTAGAACCTTCTATGACGCGTAAGCTGCTTAGAAATCAAGCCCTACTTATTTCCTTGTATAGCTACTAGCTTACGCAAGCTAGTAACCTTATTATATATAAGGTTTAACTTTATTAGAGGCTAGAATCCTAGCAGT
>JAOQIF010001075.1:0-28603 GCA_026260285.1 Colletotrichum sansevieriae
TTCGCTATCTAGTTATAAAATTATTTACTAAGGCTAAGGGTAAAGTTATAATCCTTATAAGCCTGCTAGAAACTATAGAGCTTATAAGCCTCGTTATAATATCTAATTCTAGCTATATCTCCTATATTATAATATTCCTCTATAAGAGAGGGATTACTATACTAATTTAATATTAAACTCGAATAGTTAGCTATATAAGTTAATAGTTAAGACCTCTATCTCTTTAACTTCTTTAACTTCCTTCCTTTTAGTATATAAATACTTTTAGGAGGGAGTTTTGAAGTCGAGTCCGAGTCCTCTACCTTATTACGAGTCTTTATAGTATAAGGGAGGTCTTAGATAAGGAAAAAAGGAATAGGTTATACTACTAGATATTATAATCTTCCTACTAGCCTAGGGCTATAATAGGGGTTGCTAAGACTGCGAGTAGAATAAGGAAAAGAGCAATATAAGCGTAAATAATAATAAATAGTATAATAAGTAATTATAGGTATATCGTGATATATTCTATAATAGCCGAGCCTTCTAAGCTTATCTGCTAGAAGTCTCCTACTTAAAGGATGGGCGTTAAGCCTAACCGTGGTCACGTGGAATACCACGTGATGGCCGACTATATCACCAAAAGTCGTGTGACAACTACTACTAATTCTATAGTATACTAAAGTCGATCGTTAGTAATAAGGGTAGTAACTAGATAAGTTAGTTCTAGTGATAGTTCTATATGCTTATAAAGATCGAATAATATTTAAGAACCGCCTTCTACCTATAGATAGATAGAGTAATAGAACGTTTTAATTAAGAGATCTAGGTAGTCCTGCAGATAATAGTTAACTTCGCCTAGGGTAACTAGGAGGTTTACTTGCCCTCTATTTAACTAGCGATTAATAGCTATAATATAGCTATAATAGGAGTAAGCCTATTCTTCTTTACCTATAGATACTATATTAACCTAGTATTAGTAATATAGCCCGCGCTAGAGCTATTAACCTTATGCAAGTTAGCTACTAATAAGTTTATTAGTAAACTAAAGTCGACTATAGAGTTAGCCTAAGTAGCTATTACTATAGCCTAATAGACTATAGAATAATTAGCAAATAGTAAAAGGATGCTAGTAGAACGCTATAAAGTAGGCAATAAGGTCTAGCTATTACTAGCTAACTTCTATATAGAGAGACCCTATAAGAAGTTAGATTAGCTATACCTAAAGTATGAAGTAATTAGAGTAATCTTACTAATTATAGTCGAGTTGAACGTTCTAGGCAGGGTCTATAACCGATTTTATATTAGCCTGCTATACTACGCTATAAATAACCCCCTCTTAAGCTAAGAAGTTAATAATCCCTAACTACCCCTGATTTTTAAAGATAGAGAGGATAAATAAGAAGTTAAGTCCGTTCTAGCTATGCGCTAGAAGTATATAAGTAGGGGTAGGTATTGCGAGTTATTAGTTAAATAGATAGGATATAGTTAGGTTACCAAGGAGCCCCTATAATTATTCTAAGATAACTAAGTAATAAATAAGTATAAAGAAAAGTATAGCCTAATAAATAAGAATAATAATAACCCCTAATATACTATACTATAAGCTAGGTAGTAGTTAATAAGCAGGGGTAGGATAGAGGAATAGTAGCTAAGCAATTTATAATTAGATGAGTAAGTAGAAATAGGAGACTTTATTATAATATAAGGCGATAAGGAGGTAGTATAAGACCTAGGCAGGCTCTAAGCAGGCGGAAAGCAGGCGGATAGTAAGCGAGTAGAAACCACGGACCTAGGAAGATAACCCCTCACTCCTCCTGCTCTTTATAAGTAGTAGTAGTAGTATTAATAAGCTAAGAAAAGGAGTTAGATTAATTTATTAGAAACAGGAGAAAAGCGGGAATAAAATAAACCTTATAAAGAACCTTAGCTATATCTAGGTAAGCCTAGGTGAGGTAATATAGCTATGCTTTATTAAGCTTAACTAAGAGGGAAAGCAAGGTAATAGTAATAATAGAGGTACTAAGGATAGGAGTAGCTACGGAAATAGTAGAGGGCGTAGAAGAGGCATCTAACTTAATAATAGCCTTAGTAGCGCGCTTTATAATAATATAGGTATAGACCTCGTAGTTCTAGATAGAAGTAGTATAAAGGAGCTCTATATAAGCCTCGATCTATATAAGGAGCTATAACTATTAGTAATAACCCTAAGATATAAAAATAGCAGAGTCTTATTAAAATCCTCTTATTAAAGCTATAGAAAGTAAGGTAATCCTAGCTAAGAGAAGCAAACTCCTCCTAGTAGCAAATTATACTAGGGTTACTCTAATAGAACGTTAGCTTCATAGAGAAGGAATAGTAGGGAAGCAATACTTATATTAATATAAGCAGACTTAATAGCCTTATTAGAATAGTAGATATAATAGATAATATTACTTATAATATAGTTAGCCTTATAATAATTAAAGGATAATAGGATAGTATACCTCGCTTAATAATATTATAGCAAGCTATAATATCGCTAGGCTTCTTAGCCTTAGCTATAGTAGATATATACTTTAGGTAAGGGACCTTGCGAAGAGGTCCCTAGGTCTTATCCTAGGGGATACTACTAAAGACGAGCTAGTATAAGTAGGGACCTTAATAGAACGTTAGAAGAATACTAAATAAGTAGAAGATAATATACTATAAGGAGCTCCTAGGTAATAGGATATATAGGAAGGGGGCGGTTGAGGTACTTATATAGCTCCTAGCTAGCTAGGGTATAGAGGGGATTATCCACGAGATTGAAGTTATTAGAGGCGGTCTCCTTGTAATTAGAGAGGCTAGTAGAGGTAGGGTAGTTAGAGGGCGGGCCCTTAATAGGAGGAGGAGACTCTATCTCCTTATTAGAGTTAGGGAGGGGCTATATAGGGTTAATTATAGTAGAACTATAGGGAAAGAGCGGGTAGCAACTTATAAGAGATGCTATTATAGAGGCGAGGGAAATTAGATTAATTAGATCTGCGCGAGTTAGCAATTAATAGGGGTTTAGATATAACGAACTTATACTAATGCGGACTAAGAGTATGCTAAAAACGCTATTAAAACGACGAGTTATTAGCTAAAATAACGTTATAATTAATTAGTTAACTTATATTAGTATAGGTTAATAGGAGGAGGAAAAAAGAGGAAGCAAACTAGGGGTGTGAAAAATCATATTATTATAATTATTACTTATAGGGCGTAGAGCAGCTAGTAGCCTGGATTAATATCGCTCTAGACTAGCCCTTAGCCTATGCTTAAACCTATAACTTATATAAGGGCTAGGAGGAGGGGGGGGTATATATTATAGTCTATTCTACTACTAGCATCTAGGCGGTGCTATAGACCCTAAGAATTCTGCCCTTAACGACCGCTCTTGCTTAATATTCGCCCTATATCCGCTTTTCTATTGCACGGGGAACTTCCTAGAAAACTTCCCTTCCTTAGCTTAGATTACTATAATTAAGGCACCCCTAAGTTGAACAAACCCGGGCTAGCCCCTTACACTAGGTAATTATTAGTAATAACCCCGAGGTAAAGAAGCACTAGTTAGAACTTTAGGGAAAGCACCTCCTAATACTTAAATATAAAAAGGGAACCTAGACTAACTTTAATTAATTTATATCTAATCTTTATATATAATCTGAAATAAATAAGATTATACTAGACCTTAAGAAGGTGCTATTTACTACTAGGTATTTAGAGGGATTAGTAGCAAAGCAATAGACCTTATACCTTTCTATTAACTATAATAATAAAGCGAAGGATATTACTTAGGTAGTAATAAAGGACTAGTTAACTAATAGCACAGCTAATATAAGGTCTAGAACCCTTAGCATATAAACCTAGCTCAAATAAGCCTATTAGCAACTAGGATAATTATACTAGAGCTTTATTAATTAATATAAGCGGATTAAGGCGGAGAGCCCCTACTAATAACTAGAGGAGATCTAGGTAGTTAATATAGTAGCTACGCTAGACCCTAAGCTCTAATACTATATTATAGTAAATAGATTACTAAAATCGCAGTTTTACTTTAATATAAGGGCTAGGAATACTAAACTTATAGTTAATATATAAGTATATAAGGCGCTAGTAAGGGACTAGGGGATTAATAATAGTGAATAATAACTAGAGGGCTAAATTGCTAATCTAGAGGGATAAACCGAGGCTATAAGGGGGGACTATAGTAATATTAATACCTACTAGGAGGATACTAAGGACTTACTATAGGATACTAAGAAGGAAACTATTTATTATAGTTATAAAAGAAAAGGTTATATTTTACTAAGGTACCTATATTATAAGAATTATAGCTACCCCTACTATAAAGGCAAACCCTGCCCTAGTAAATAACTAGAGGAGGACTAGGTAGTAATACGGGCAGTTTAATAGGATAGCAACTAGCTATATTATATTAAAGCAATAATATAGGTCTAAGTTATAGGAAGCTAGAAGACTGCTACTATGCTTATTAATTATAGAGCTAATAAGAATATTATAGATTAGAAGATTATAACAAATACCTAACTAGAGGCTAATAAGTTAGAGCTTATTAGGGGAATATAGGTATCTAAGGGACCTAAATATAATATATAGAAGTTAGCAACCTAAGTAACTAATAGTATAGGTATCTAGTAGATAGCTTTATATAACTTTAGGATTAGTAATAATAATAGCTATAACGCTATCCTAGGGATCCCTTAGTATATAGTAGAGTGCCCTAACCTTAATTAGAGGGAGTTAGGCTAGACCTTTCCCCTATATAAGAAGAGTATTCGCCCTATTATAACCATAAAGGAGCTTAGGCATATTGAAAATAAAGTAAGAGTAGTACTTATAAGAGTATTATAGGTTAATTAGATATTAACTACTAATTACCTAGAGGATACCTAGAAGCCTAAGGATACTATAGAGACTAAAATGAATATCCTATTAGAATACTAGGATTTTAAGAAGGTATTTAATATTAACCTAGTAGGGATTATACTAGAGTTTAGGACTACTAGGAGCTACCCTATTAACCTAGAGCCTAGGACTAAGCCCCTATTTAGACCTATATACCTACTAGCTAAGAAGGAGTTAGAGGAGTTAAGGGATTATATCTATAAGGCCCTATAGAAGGGATAGATTTGCTTATTAATAAGTCTAGTAGGGGTGCTAATCCTATTTATCCTAAAGAAGGGAGGTAAGTTAAGGTTATATATAGACTACTAGAGACTTAACTAGATAACTACTAAGAATTATACCCCTCTTCCCCTAATTAATAAAATCCTTAATTAGCTCTCTTAAGCAAAGTACTTCACTAAATTTAACCTTAAGGATACTTACTACTAGGTGAAGATCTAGGAGGGAGATAAGTAGAAGATAGCATTCTATATATAATATAGCTATTATAAATACTATATTATACTATTTTGGCTTATTAATATATCTACTACCTTCTAGACTTTTATTGATAAGTTACTTATAGGCCTAGTTAATATTATTTATATTATAT
Organism: Colletotrichum sansevieriae; assembly: GCA_026260285.1. Classification (NCBI taxonomy): domain Eukaryota; kingdom Fungi; phylum Ascomycota; class Sordariomycetes; order Glomerellales; family Glomerellaceae; genus Colletotrichum; species Colletotrichum sansevieriae. The sequence continues at coordinate 5,504 of JAOQIF010001075.1, forward strand.
ATTTAGATACTATCTTAATATTTACTAATAATATAGACTCCTATATAGAGGTAGTAAGATAAGTACTTACTTAGTTAGAAGCTAATAGCCTCTGTATAAACCCTAATAAGTATAGGTTCTATAAGGAATAGATCGACTTTATTAGGTTTATAATCTTAGTAGATAGGATTACTATAGAATAGGAGAGGGTCTAGGTAATCGCTAAGTAGCTAGTGCCTACTATAACACGAGAGATTTAGCAATTTCTAGGATTTGTAGGGTTCTATAGGAGATTTATTAAGAATTACTCTAAAATCTATAGCCTACTTATTAACTAACTTACTAATATAGCTAAGGGATAACTAGTAATAACTAGCGAGGTACTAGTTGCTTTCTATTAGCTCTATGCTTTATTTATAGAGGTACCTATTTTACGCTACTTTAACCCTATACTCCTAATTCATATTAAAACTAATATATTAGACTTTATAATAGGGGTAATATTAAGCTAGTTAGAGGGGGATATATAGAGACTAGTAGTATTTATATCTCAGAAGCTTAAGGGCGTGTAACTATGGTATAGTATACTAGAAGTAGAGCTACTAGCTATTAGGGAGGTAGTAGTGAGGTAGTAGTATTACTTGCTTTACTCCTAATATTATATCTAATTTATTACTTCCTACCTAGGTTACTAGTACCTCGCTAATAAAAAGACGCTTAGTAGCTATTAGGCTTAGCTATTATAGGACCTATTAATATTTAACTTTGAAATTAAATACTAGCCTAGTTGCTATAACCTAGCTAATGGCCTCTTATAAAGACCTAAATATACCCCTAGGGATATAGAGATTAATAAAGCTAGGGACTTGCTCCTATAAGAATTTCTATAACGCTTTAATAAGGCTATTATTTAGAGGGTAGGCACTAGGTAGTAATAGGGTGCTTAACTATTAAATACCTCCCTAGAATAACTTATACCCTTACTTTAGGAATAAGTTAAGGAAGCTTAATAAAAAGATCCCTTTTATATCAATAAGGAGTAGGAATAATAAGGGATAAGGTAGTTACTCGATAACTCTAGTACCCTAAGATACTAAGAGGGCTTATATATCCCTAATGACTACTTACTTTAGAGTAAAGTCCTTAGAGTATTCTATAATAAACTATCTAGAGGTTACTAGGGTATTACTAAGATACTAAAGAGGATTAGAAAGTTGTTTTTCTAGAACGTGCAGAAGAGCGATATAAAGGAATATATTAAGACGTATATAATATATTAGTATATAAAACTAAGGCACTACCTCCTAGATAGTAAACTCACGCCCCTACTAGCACCTACCTAGCTCTTTTAATAAATATTAATTAACTTTATTACTAAACTACTACTATTACTTATAATGGGAAATAAACCTTATAATAGCATCCTCGTTATTATTAACTTATTTATGAATAACTCCTTATATATCCCGACTAGGAAGTTACTTATAGCTAATAGGTTAGCTATACTACTTACTAAATATATCTTCCTTATATTCAGGCTCCTAGAAGCTATTATATCTAATCGAGGATCGCTATTTACTAGTAATTTCTAGTCTGAAGTATACTACCTACTAGTTATTAAGAGGAAGATTAGTACTGCTTTTCACCCCTAGACTAATAGCTAAATATAATACTAAAATCAAAGCATTAAGTACTTTTTGTAGGCTTTCTATAATATTAACTAGGATAATTAAGTAATATAGCTTGACCTAGCTTAATTGAGTTATAGTAACTCCTGCTATGAGGCTACTAAGATATTACCCGCTAAGCTACTAATAGGATATTCTCCCTATAGACCTAATGATATTAAACCCTAGCTAAAGGTCTTAGTAGACCTAGTAGTATATAAGAGAGTTTAGGGTCTACTTACCTAGAGGTTAGCTATTACTAACTTGCTTTATAAGTATAATAAAATATATAGTAAGTTCTATAATTAGAGGAGGACCCCTATTATTTTCGCTATAGGAGACCTCATATTACTTTTAACTAAAAATATTAGGTAGAAGCAGCCTTCTTATAAACTTTCTAATAAATATCTAGGCCTATTTAGGATCTAATGGGTAATTAATAGGGGATAAGCATATAAGCTATAGATTAATAAAAAGTACTAAATTAATAATGTTTTCACGCCTATATAATTAGAGCCCTTTTTAGCTCAGCTATCTTACTATGAGATATTATAATTAATAATTAATAATAATAATAATATCTATATAGTAGACTATATTATTACCTATAGGGGCCTTAGATAAAACTGTCAGTACTTTATTAAATAGAAGGGCTATAGCAAACTAGATAATTCATAGGAGCTATAATATAATATATCTATAGATTTATAAAATAACTACGAAGCCTAATTATAAGTAAAAATATTATAACCCCTATATAATTCAATAAGTGATTTAATAGGGAAGTAGTAGTTAGATAGAAATAGGGTATACTAGCTAGGTATCTTAATTTACTAGCCTAAAGGCTCCTAATAAGGTAGAAAGAGACTAGAAAAATGCCTAAAAGCAACTAAATACTACCTAGAGATTATTAGTAGCCTGCTAGGGGCGCTCCTAAAAATTTTAAATCTACTAGGTACTAGCGCCTATCTCCCTAGAGCTATTATTTTTATTACTAGACTTAGTAGTAATAGCCTTATAGTTTTAAAATATATTAGAAAGATTAATAAGATAAGTACTAGTAAGGTATTATCAAGGCTTATTGTCGGAATAACTATCCTGCGCAGGTAATAGTACCAGAAAGATAGGGTTCTTCCGTAATACTATAGTTATTCGTGGTATCTATCTATCATAGGTTTAGTGGTTATAATGGCTATATAGGCAGTCCTTATATATAGGGTCCTAGCCCTCCTATTGGTTAAATCGGCGCAATAGGTGGGTCTGATCGGCCCAACGTGGCGCCGGTCGGGTTGTTAACGAACCGCCGACTGGGCTTCTAATACTAGCAGTCTTTTATTACTGCTGGTGCCTACCCCATAATAGCCTATATTCATTGAGATAACTACTAAATAGTACTACTTATAAAAGGGGCCTAAATAGCCTAATAACCGTAGTTTTCGCACGTTTTATCGTTATCCCCCGATATGCTATATATCCCCGGTTTTACTACGCGCGGGGTCCTAGCTACTATCGGACGACCCACCCCTCTATCCGTATCGTCGCCTTATTATTATTAATAAGCTATTAGAGGGCTTTATTCGGCGTTAACTTCGTGAGTCCGTTAGCTAGGTTATTATTACTATAGATCTAGCGGATCTCTGCGATCTCATAGCACTTATATAACTACTATAGCGCTATTATATCGATTATAAGGCGCTTTTCTTTTATTATACCTAGCTTAATAAGGTACTCGTATAGCGAATACGAGTTAGTATAAACAATAGTTGATATCGACGGTAGATCTAGTCGATCGGAGACCTTTTAGAGGGTTATTATAATCGCATAAGCTATATTAATACTAGCAACTATACTATAGATCTCCGAGGCTAGTATGCTACGGGTAATGCGTTTTGACTTCGTTAAGCTATAGTAGATAACGTTACCCTTAATTTCGAATATATTAATAGCCTTATTATTATTAGTCTTATTAGCTAGTATAATAATAAAACCTAGTTATAACGATAGGTCGTTGTTATTAGCAAAAGATCTATTAATAAAAACAAATAGTTTCGCAATAGCGAGGTTAAGCGGGATGAAACTAAGGCCTCTATCGAGGGATCGCAACTACTAGAGTATTCGCTAGTTAAGGGTTCTAATATCGTTATCTATAGGGTTTTGCTATTATATAGCGACGGATAGGTTAAAATAGGCCTCGGGTTAGCAAATTAACGCGATATACGCGCTATAGGCGCGTTATTCAACGTATTACTGCTTTCGGACGGCTTCGTTAGCAGAGGGGTTGATAGGGTGCAACTTAAGCCCTTAGTCCTTTTAGCGGAGGGTAAGGGTATTACTATTATTAATCGTCACGATCCTACTATTAAATATAAGGGGGTTATCGATAACGAGGGTCTGCTTAGGTTTAGCTAAAAAGCTAGCTTTAGTTAATTTAGCCTCCTTAAGGGCGGAAAATACGTCGTTTAACAGGCCTAATATATCGTTAGTTTATATACTTATAATAGCAAAAGATAGGTTATTTTTTATTAATATTAGCAGGCAGGGGTTAAATAACGAAGTCTCTATCTCGAGCCTCTCTTTATAGTAGTAGCTATATATAGCCTACTAATAGGTGCTAGCCTTAGCAATACTATAGAGGGGTTTTATAACCTCTATAATAGTATTATTAGGGTATTTATACTATATTTAGGCAGGGATTTTAGCGAAGATAGGGCGGGCGAGATAGGTAGCAGACTAGATATAAGCTTAGGTAATATCGCAAATCTAAAGGGTTTTGCTATCAGCTAATAACAATAGGGCGATCGTAAGGATTAGCTATTAACTAGCTCTTTAGATTATAGGGGCCTAGGTTAAAATAGCCTCTTTACTATCGTTAGCATAGCCCTAAATAACGAGTCTCAACTTCTCATAGGGCTAGGTTATCTTACCCTTAACCTTATTAATAATATAGGAGCGGAAAATCCTAATCCCGCTATAGCGGGTAGGGTTATACCTAATAAAGTTAAATACGCCTTATTCGATAAGGGATTCGATCTCTTATCGGGTCGATTGCTCAAAAGGCTCTCTAGGGGTTATAATCACGCTATTATTATATAACTTAATAGCGAGGTTGTGGTCAGATTGCTCTTTAGCGGATAAGAAGGCCTCGTTAGTAGTAGTAATATCCGTTTTAGCAAGGAGTATAGTTAAAGTCAGACCCGGCGCCAGGTTGCAGCGGGGCTAGCCTTAGCGCTATAGTAGGGTAGGAGCTTCGCTATTAGTAATAATAATTATATTATAGACTCCCTTAGTTGCCCCGTAGGGGTTTGCAATCCTATTGTTATTACTATCGGGTTTTATTAGCAGGTTAGTTAACTAGTAATAAGGTTTAATAATAATTAACCGGAAGGATTTTAGCCCGTTAGGTAGTTAAACTACGTATTTATAGCTATTATTTGAGATAAGCTAGTAAGGGCCCTTCTAGCTATCTTTTTCGCACTATACTCTAACCTCTAACTAGAGAGGTAGGCTTAATATAGGCTTAGTTATAGGGCTATTTCAGGCTATAATAGCCTTATTAACCTAATAACTAGCATAGAGTTAGTAGATCTTATTAGTAGCCTTCTATATAGCTTAGGCGCGTTGCGTAATTAATAGCGAGGGCGCTAAATTATCCGTTAGGTATAGGTAGGCTCTAAATACTAGCAGGGTTAGTACTAGGCTATTAGGCCTAGCGATATTATTAATAGCTTTTATAGCTATTTAGAGGGTAATATCGGGATTAGTAGAGGGATCTTCTGCCTAGATAATCTTATAGGCCTAGCATAATAGCTTATAGTATTATTCAACCTTTCCGATACTATTATAAGCCTTAACTAGGACCTCTTTTATAGAGATCGCTATCTTTCGCATAGATTAGCGAAATTCAGCAGATCGAAAGGAGGTGCTAGTATTAGTAACTATCTAGTCGGGTAGCCCCTAGTATATATCGATCTAGCAGATTCGAAGGGTCTACTACATAGTTTTAGCAGAGATATCCTTCATAAAGCGTGCTATATTAAACGCAGTAGCTATATTAATAATATAGAGGGTAGGGCGGTTGCTATTAAGATATATAATATTAATAACGACCTCGTAGTTGAAATTGCAGTTATCTTTTATTATAAACTTAAACTAATAGGGGCTACTACTATAGAGTTAGTAGTAGTAGCAAAACTTCGTTAACTTATTAATAATATCGATATTAATAGTGTAGCTGGCGCGCTAGAGGACTTTATGGAGTCGTTAGATAGATAGGTAGCTAAAATAACAGTAGATATAGCGTAATTCGACGTTAGTAAGGTTATAACTCACGATAGCCTCTTCCGGGTTAGTTATAAACTATAGGTAGCCCTATAGTCATATAACTAGGGTCGTGAGGTTATTACGAATAAGTTAGTTAGCGATATTATCAAATCTTATGCCGAGTCGGTCTATATTATAAAGGGATAATAAGAAGGGGGTATTTATTAGTATTATATAGAAGGTTATGTCGCTAAAAGGAGTTATAATAACTATTATTCCGAGGGATTCGATGGGGTTAGCGCTGCTGAAGCGGATCGAGGCAGCCCTAGCTATAGAGGGGTTAAGTTAGCAGTTAACCCTCTTTTATAAGGCTAGGAACTGCAGGTGACCCCTGGTTGAATATCGGGCTGCGCTGGAGTCGGGGATAATCCCTCTGAATATAGTTAACGAATAACGGTTAGTAATATATATCGCAATAGGGTTATTATTATTATTAATTAACGCGTTATAAGAGGGTTTAACGCGGTTAATTGCATAGAGGGTCGACTAGTCGGCTAAGCAGGTTATCACATTACTACTATTAACCGCGGTAGGTTAGTTGAAACAGGCAGTAGTAAGGAAGGCCTCGTCGGTGCTATTACCCTCGTTGCCGTTGTTATTAATAGATAATAACTAGTAAAAGAGGGTAATAGGGTTATTAATAACAGAGGGGTCAGCTGTAGTAGTCGCGAGGTCTTTGATACCCTCATACTACGCTAAAAACTAGTGATATTTAGCGGGGTTAGCGTTATTTTGGACGTATTAGCTGCTCTTAAACTTGCTGTAGGCCTTATAGCGATCGTCGTTAGTATATTTCATCGACTAATAGCTAGGTTTGCTGCAAATATAGCACTTTTTAGCTCTTGCTGCGTTATTGAGGCTATTGCTAGCTATACGGGGCCTAAAACGATTCTTTTAGCTATTGCCGTAGTAGGTATAGTTAGTCTAATAGACCCTAGTCCTATCGTTATTTTTAGCGAGATATTGCACCGTAGGCTAGGTTATTATTAAGATAGCTAAACGTAATTAGCTAAGGACCCCTTCTATTAACTTAGCAGGGTTAAAGAGGCAAAAATAGCACTCTTCGACCCCTTAGTAGGTGTTAATAATATAGTCCTATAGGATGAGATCGGAGTAATAGGCTAGTAGTAAGGCTTATTAGACCTTAGTTATATAGTTAACAAGGATCTCTAAGTACTCTATCCTCATTTTAGAGGGGTTATTATAGATAACCTAGGTTAATATAGCCTAGCGCTACTCTATTAGGTAAGCCTAGCGGGTATTATAGGATTCGAAGTAGTTATAGAGTTTTTTAACTATAGCTAGGAGGCTTAACTAGGTGCTACTAAGTTAGTTGAAATAGTAATCGCAGGCTTAGCCTTTTAGTATAAGGGGGAGGGCGCTAGTAGCCTGCGATTGCTAGATCCTAACCTTCTCATAGATATCCTAAAAGATAGTTAATTTTGCCTCTAGAACGTCGTATTTAGCGCTGCTATACTTTATATCATTAGCATAAAGCTTAGCTAGATCTATTAACTGCTTTAGCATAGCTAGGAGGCTATTATAGCCTATATCCTAGTTATTATTAACTACGCTATCTCCGCTAGTAGGCGTGGTTTTTACTAGCGCTATCATAGGGGGGGCCTATAGCTGCGGGGTTTTTAGTTCAGCGTAGAAGTTATAGATATTGCTAGCTTAGGCGAGGTTCTTATCAGGCCTCATAAGATAGGGCAGGCATATAAGCATAACTAGTACTAATATCTCGCGAATAAACGTTAGGTTATTAGTAAGGTATTATAAGAAGTCGTCTATATAGGCATCTAACTAGGCTTAGCTCTAGTAATAGAACTTCGGTCTAGTTATAGCCTTAATAAGCCTAATAGAGATTATTCTAGCTACTAGGTTAACCTATACTCCATAGCTAATAACGTAGTCTTTAAGGGCCTTCCTAAGCTTCTAGTTAGTTTTGCTAAATAGTTTAGCAGTCTAGCTAATAAAGTTATATAAGAACTCGCGCTAGAAGGCTCAGCTAGTATTCTTATCGATCTTATAGACCTTAAGTTAATAGCCTATCTATATATTTACCTATTTAATAGATATATTAGGAATATCGTTGCTTTCCTTATCGATCTCGAAGACCTTGCCCTATAGGTCGGGGTAGACGATGCCCTTAAGCTAGGTAGGGATAGGGATATTACTAGAGATAGATCCTTAGATAGATCTATTATAGGTAGTAGGAGGAGGAGGAGGGGCGTTGCTACCCGGCTTAGTAGTTGGGGTAGCTATTGTGAATAGAGTAATAGAAGTAGGGGGGGGGGGGGGTATAGTATATGTTATTTTTCGCGATATTATAGCTTTTCACATCGAGGTCGTTATATATAGGCGCAAAGCAGCCTGGATGTTATCGCTATAGTCGTTTACTCAACTAGTCGTTATATATAGGCGTAAAGCAGCCTAGATGTTATTGAATAGTTATTATAATAAGCTATAACGGTCGCTTCAATCCCTCTGCTAGTAGCAGTGATATCAATAGCGGAGATATCTCTTCTGCTATAGGTAGTGATAAACCTTGCTAATCTGCAGTAACTCGAGTAGTTATAATAGTTAAGTTAACTACTAATTAGTATCGGAATAACTATCCTACGCAGGTAATAGTACTAGAAAGACAGGTTCTTCCGTAATACTATAGTTATTCGTGGTATCTATCTATCATAGGTTTGGTGGTTACGATGGCTATATGGGCAGTCCTTGCATATAGGGTCCTGGCCCTCCTATTGGTTGAATCGGCGCAATAGGTGGGTCCGATCGGCCCGACGTGGCGCCGGTCGGGTCGTCGACGAACCGCCGACTGGGCTTCCAATACTTATATAAACTTATAACTTTATTATAGGAGTTAAATAACCCCTAGGTATATATAGCTTATAACTCTTATACCTCTATCTACTTCTTAGTAAACTACCCTATCTCTATATAGTAGTAGTAGAGCTCCTTATATTACTTATATAATAACTTAGTCTACTTCTCTACCTCCTTAGAGAGGCGCTACTAATAGGTAGTAGCCTCCTCTAAAGTAGCTATCTAATAGTCCTCTATCTCTATAGAGATCTCTACTCCCTTAGCCTTCTACTTCTTAGGTATAATATTAGTATTATTTTTCTTAGCCTAGAGGGCTTTTTTAACTATAAGCTAGGTAGTGAGGATCTCCTTCTAAATATAATTAGAAACTAGTAGTAAAGTATTAGAGAGGTACTAGATAACTTACCTTATTCTTAATATACGAGGCCTGACTATTAGGCTTAGAACTACCCTTATCTATTAGGTGCTTAAGCTTATTAATAGTACTTATTATATAATAAGTAGGCTATAGAGAGTTAGTAGCTAAGACCCAGAAAATAATAAGTAAAACTTATATTAATATAAGCTTTTCTATTACTTATTTTAGTATAATACTTATATTTAGTAGAGGTATCTAAAAATATATAAATTAGTAATAAATTTAGAAGGTAAAGCTAATAAAGTACTAGATAAGTACTAGCTAAGGACTAAGTGCTTATTAGTACTCTTAAAGTATATAATTAAGCTTATAAGGAGCTTAATCTTAGGGATATTATCCTTAGGCAGCTCCTACTTTGCTTGCGCTAAGAAGTAGTAGTAGGAGCATACCTAGAGCTTACTTATTATAGGGATATAGGAGGTATTTAGCGTATTAGTAGGGAAAGGGGCGGCGTTAGTAGTAATAGAAGATATAATAATAGATTTATTATATAGTAATTGAGATAAAGTTATTAGTAGGGGAGCAGGAGGCTAATAGCAACGTATTAGCTATTATAAATATAAACAAGTAAGAGAAAGAGATTTTAGCAGGGCGAAATTTTAACTTAATACTAAAGTTAGCCTTTTATATAGCTAAAAGGAAGATAATCCCTAGATTATTATATTATCTAACTTTATTTAACCCTACCTATATATAGGGAGGTATTAAGTAACTACTAGATAACTACTAGTAACCCCCTGTATTATAATAATAACCTCCTTCACCCCTAGAGGGAGAATATCTTTATTAGCCCTATAAAACCATTACAAATATAATAATAAGTAGAAAATATACTAATTTAGAGGGCAAATTCAAAGTAATAAAAATAAGTCTAAATAATAATATGTTTTAATATAATCCTATGAAGAAAGGAATAACCCTTATAAGGGAACTTAGCTATAGGTATTTAAATAACTACTAGGTAGTTCTAAACCTTTTAGATAGAGAGCTATAAGAGCAGCTAGGGTAGAGGATAGGTATCCTATTACTAGCTAACTACTCCTCTAAGCCCCTCTAAGCTCCTCTAAGCTCCTCTAAGCTATAAAGTCCCTTAATACCTAGGTATAAGAGCTATAAGAGTAGCTAGGGTAGAGGATAGGTACCCTATTACTAGCTAACTACTCCTCTAAGCTACCTAGCTATCTAAAGAAGAGTTATATAACTAGAACGAGGGATACTAAATTCTAGGCTTATAGGAACTAGAAACTAAGAAGGCTTATAGGTAGGTACTAGGTACCCTCTAGATAACTACTAAGTAGCCTAGTCTAAGGATAGACTAGTTTAGAAGGGGGGGATTATATCATAAGCTAGGATAATAATATAGGGAAAAGGGCTTATTAGGCTATCCTAGGGAAGTCTATAGAGAGGGGGCACTAGGTAGCCCCCTAGATAAGTCCTCTAGCCCTTATATACCCTCATGCAGTAGGTTAGAGGGCTAGAGAAGAATATTTAACCTTAGTTATATGTCGGATTAACTATCCTGCGCAGGTAATAGTACTAGAAAGATAGGGTTCTTCCGTAATACTATAGTTATTCGTGATATCTAACTATCGTGGGTTTAGTAGTTACGACGGCTATATAGGCAGTCCTTACGTATGGGGTCCTGGCCCTCCTATTAGTTGAATTAGCGCAATAGGTAGGTCCGGACCGGCCTAACGTAGCGCCGGTTAGGTCGGCGATGAACCGCCGACTAGGCTTCTAATACTAGCAGCCTTTTTATTACTGCCGGTGCCTACCTCATAATAGCCTATATTCGTCGAGATAACCACTAAATAGTACTACTTACAAAAGGGGCCTAAATAGCCCAATAACTGCAGATCCCCTGGTATGCTATATATCCCTGGTTTTACTACGCGCGGGGCCCCGGCTACTATCGAACGACCTATCCCTCTATCCGTATTATCGCCTTGTTATTATTAATAAGCCGTTGGAGGGCTTTATTTGGCGTTAACTTCGTGAGTCCATCGGCTGGGTTATTATTACTATAGATCTAGCGGATCTCCGCGATCTCGTAGCATTCATATAACTACTATAGCGTTATTATATCGATTATAAGGCGCTTTTCTTTCGTTATACTTAGCTTAACGAGGCACTCGTATAGCGAATACGAGTCGGTATAAATAATAGTTAATATCGATAGTAGATCTAGTTGATTAGAGACCTTTTGGAGGGTTATTGCGATCGCATAAGCTATATTAACGCTAGCGACTATGCTATAGATCTCTGAGGCTAGCACGCTGCGGGTAATGCGTTTTGACTTCATAGAGCTATAGTAGACGACATTACTATTGATTTCGAACGTATTAATAGCCTTATTATTATTAGTCTCGTTAGCTAGTATAATAATAAAACCTAGTTATAACGATAGGTCGTTGTTATTAGCAAAAGATCTATTGATAAAAATAAATAGTTTTGCAGTAGCGAGGTTAAGCGGGATAAAACTAAGGCTTCTATTAAGGGATTGCGATTGCTAGAGTATTCGCTAGTTGAGGATTCTAACGTCGTTAACTATGGGGTTTTGCTATTATATAGCGACGGATAGGTTGAAATAGGCCTCGGGTTAGCAAATTGATGTGATATACGCGCTGCGGGCGCGTTATTTAATATATTGCTGCTTTTAGATAGCTTCGTTAGCGGAGGGGTCGATAGGGCGTAACTTAAGCCCTTAGTCCTTTTGGTGAAGGGTGAGGGTATTACTATTATTAATCGTTATAATCCTACTATTAAATACGAGGGGGTTATTAATAGCGAGGATCTGCTTAGGTTTAGCTAAAAAACCAGCTTTAGTTAATTCAGCCTCCTTAAGGGCAGAAAACGCGTCGTTTAATAGGCCTAATATATCGTTAGTTTGCATGCCTATAATAGCGAAAGATAGGTTATTTTTCGTTAATATAAGCAGGCAGGGGTTAAATAATAAAGTCTCTATCTCAAGCCTCTCTTTATAGTAGCGGCTATATATAGCCTACTAATAGGTGCTAGCCTCGGCGATACTATAGAGGGGTTTCATAACCTCTATAATAGTATTATCGGGGTATTTATACCGTATTTAGGTAGGTATTTTAGCGAGGATAGGGCGGGCAAGATAGGTAGCAGACTGGATATAGGCTTAGGTAATATTATAAATCTAAAGGGTTTTGCTATTAGCTAATAACGACGGGGCGATCGCAAGGATTAGCTATTAACTAGCTCTTTAGATCGTAGGGGCTTAGGTTAAAATAGCCTCTTTACTATCGTTAGCATAGCCCTAAATAACGAGTCTTAACTTCTCATAGGGCTAGGTTATCTTACCCTTAACCTCGTTAATAATATAAGAGCAGAAGATCCGGATCCTACTATAGCAGGCAGGTTCGTACCTAACGAAGTTAAATACGCCTCGTTTGATAAGGGATTCGATCTCTTATCGGGTTAACTGCTTAAAAGGCTCTCTAGGGGTTATAATCACGCTATTATTATATAACTTAATAGCGAGGTCGTAGTCGGATTGCTCTTTAGTAGATAAGAAGGTCTCGTTAGTAGTAGTAATATCTATTTTAGCGAGGAGTATAGTTAAAGTCGGACCCGGCGCCGGGTTATAGCGGGGCTAGCCTTAGCGCTATAGTAGGGCGGGGGTTATATTATTAGTAATAACGATAGTATCGTGGACTTCCTTAGTTACCCTATAGGGGTTTGCAATCCTATCGTTATTATTATCAGGTTTTATTAGCAGGTCGGTCGACTAGTAGTAAGGTTTAATAATAGTTAACTAGAAGGATTTCAGCCCGTTAGGTAGTTAAACTACGTATTCATAGCTATTATTAGAGATAAGCTAGTAAGGGCCCTTCTAGCTATCTTTTTCGCGCTATACTCTAACCTCTGACTAGAGAGGTAGGCTTAATATAGGCTTAGTTATAGGGCTATTTCGGGCTATAATAGCCTCGTTAACCTAACGACTAGCGTGGAGTTAGCAGATCTCGTTAGTAGCCTTCTATATAGCTTAGGCGCGTTGCATAATTAATAATAAGGGTGCTAAATCGTCTATTAGGCGCGGGTAGGCTCCGAATACTAGCAGGGTTAGTACTAGGCTATTAGGCCTAGCGATATTATTAATAGCTTTTATAGCTATTTAGAGGGCAGCGTCGGGGTTAATAGAGGGATCTTCTATCCAGATAATCTTATAGGCCTGGTGTAATAGCTTGTAGTATTATTTAACCTTCCCGATGCTATTATAAGCCTTAACTAGGACCTCTTTTATAGAGATCGCTATCCTTCGCGCAGATTAGCGAAATTCAGCGGATCGAAAGGAGGTGCTAGCATTAGTAACTATCTAGTTAGGTGGGCCCTGGTATATATCGATCTAGCAGAGCTAAAGGGTCTGCTATATAGTTTTAGCGGATATATCCTTTATAAAGCATGCTATATTAAATATAATAGCTATATTAATAATATAGAGGGCAGGGCGGTTGCTATTGAGATATATAATATTAATAACGATCTCGTAGTTGAAATTGTAGTCGTCTTTTATAGTGAACTTAAACTGATAGGGGCTGCTGCTATGGAGTTAGTAATAGTAGCAAAACTTCGTTAACTTATCGATAATATTGATATCAACAGGGTAGCTAGCGCGCTGGAGGACTTTGTGGAGTCGTTAAACGGATAGGTAGCTAAAACGATAGTAGATACGGCGTAATTCGATATTAGTGAGGTTATAACTTACGATAGCCTCTTCCGGGTTAGTCATAAACTATAGGTAGCCCTATAGTTATATAACTAGTATCGTGAGGTTGTTACGAACGAGTTGGTTAGCGATATTATCGAATCTTACGCTAAGTTAGTCTATATTATAAAGGGATAATAAGAAGGGGGTATTCGTTAGCATCACGTAGAAGGTCACGTCGCTAAAGGGAGTTATAATAACTATTATTCCAAGGGATTTAATAGGGTTAGCGCTGCTAAAGCGGATCGAGGCTACCCCGGCTATAGAGGGGTTAAGTTAGTAGTTAACCCTCTTTTATAGGGCTAGAAACTGCGGGTAACCCCTAGTTAAATATCGGGCTGCGCTGGAGTCGGGGATAATCCCTCTGAACGTAGTTAATAAGTAATAGTTAGTAATATATATCGCAACGGGGTTATTATTTTTATTAACTAACGCGTTATAAGAGGGTTTAATATAGTTAATTGCATAGAGGGTTGACTAGTCGGCTAAGCGGGTTATCATATTGCTGCTATTAACTGCAGTAGGTTAGTTGAAATAAGCAGTAGTGAGGAAGGCCTCGTCGTTAGTATTATTAACCTCGTTGCTATCGTTATTAATTAATAACGACTAGTAAAAGAGGTTAATAGGGTCGTTAATAACGGAGGGGTCGGCTGCAGTAGCTGCAAGGTCTTCGATACCCTTATACCACGCTAGAAACTAGTGATATTCAGCGGGGTTGGCGTTGTTTTGGATATATTAGCTGCTCTTGAACTTGCTATAGGCCTTATAGCGATCGTCGTTAGTATATTTTATCGACTAATAGCCGGGTTTGCTGCATACTTAGCACTTTTTAGCTCTTGCTATGTTATTGAGGCTATTGCTAGCTATATAGTTAAGGCTATTGCTACGGGGCCTAAAACGATTCTTTCAGCCGTTGCTATAGTAGGTATAGTCAGTCCAATAGACCCCAGTCCTATCGTTATTTTTAGCGATATATTATATCGTAGGCTGGGTCGTTATTGAAATAGCTAAATATAACTAGCTAAGGACCCCTTCTATTAACTCGGCAGGGTTAAAGAGGCAGAAATAGCACTCTTCGACCCCTTAGTAAGCGTTAACAATATAGTCCCGTAGGATGAGATCGGAGTAGTAAGCTAGTAGTAAGGCTTATTAGACTTTAGTTATATAATTAACGAGGATCTCTAAGCATTCTATCCTCGTTTTAGAGGGGTTATTACAGATAACCTAGGTTAACGTAGCCTAGCGCTACTCTATTAGGTAGGCTTAGCAGGTATCGTGGGATTCGAAGTAGTTATGGAGTTTTTTAACTATAGCTAGGAGGCTTAACTAGGCGCTGCTAAGTCGGTTGAAGTAGTAATCGCAGGCTCAGCCTTTTAGTATAAGGGGGAGGGCGCTAGCCGCCTGCAATTGCTAGATCCCGACCTTCTTATAGATATCCCAAAAGATAGTTAATTTCGCCTCTAATACGTCGTATTTAGCGCCGCTATACTTCATATCATTAGCATAAAGCTTAGCTAGATCTATTAACTACTTTAGCGTAGCTAGGAGGCTATTATAGCCTATATCCCAGTTATTATTATTAACTGCGCTATCTCTGCTAGTAGGCGTGGTTTTCACTAGCGCTATCGTAAGGGGGGTCTATAGGGTTCTGGCTTAGGCGAGGCTCTCGTCGGGCCTCGTGAGATAGGGTAGGCGTATAAGCATAACTAGTACTAATATCTCATAAATAAATATTAGGTTATTAGCAAGGTATCGTAAGAAGTTATCTATATAAGCATCTAACTAGGCTTAGCTCTAGTAATAGAACTTAGGTCTATTTATAGCCTTAATAAGCCTAATAGAGATTATTCTAGCCGCTAGATTAACCTATACTCTATAGCTAATAACATAGTTCTTGAGGGCCTTCCTAAGCTTCTGGTTAGCTTTGCTAAATAGTTTAGCAGTCTAGCTAATAAAGTTATATAAGAACTCGCGCTAGAAGGCTCGGCTAGTATTCTTATCGATCTTATAGACCTTAAGTTAATAGCCTATCTATATATTTACTTATTTAATAGATATATTAGGAATATTATTACTATCCTCGTCAATCTCGAAAACCTTGCCCTATAGGTCGGGCTGGATAATGCCCTTAAGCTAGGTAGGGATAGGGATATCGCTATAGATAGATCCTTAGATAGATCTATTATAAGTAGTAGGAGGAGGAGGGGGGTTGTTGCTACCCGGCTTAGCGGTTAGGGTAGCTATTGTGAATAGAGTAGAGGAGATAGGGGGGGGGGGTATAGTATATGTTATTTTCGCGATATTATAGCTTTTTGCATCGAGGTCGTTATATATAGGCGTAAAGCAGCCTAGATATTATTGCTATAGTCGTTTATTTAACTAGTTGTCATATATAGGTGCAAAGCAGCCTGGACGTTATTAAATAGTTATTATAGTAGCCCGTAACGGTCGTTTTAATCCCTCTACTAGTAGTAGTGATATTAATAGCGGAGACGTCTCTTCTAATATAGGTAGTAATAAACCTTGCTAATTTATAGTAACTCGAGTAGTTATAATAGTTAAGTTAACTACTAATTAGTATTAGATTAACTATCCTATGCAGGTAATAGTACTAGAAAGATAGGGTTCTTCTATAATACTATAGTTGTTCGTGATATCTAACTATCGTGGGTTTGGTGGTTATGATAGCTATATAGGTAGTCCTTATATATGGGGTCCTGGCCCTCCTATTAGTTAAATCGGCGCAATAGGTGGGTCCGGACCGGCCTAACGTAGCGCCGGTTGGGTCGGCGACGAACCGCCGACTGGGCTTCCAACATTATACCTATATACTGACTCTCCCACTCTGCACCGCACCCTTTTGTGACAATTCGCGATAGGCTCCGATGAAAACATATAGCCTAGCTCTTTATCCGGTCGAACGAAGTCTGGAAACCAGTCATCCTCGAATGTAAACATTATCAAGAACAAGTGTTTCATGTCATGTCACTTTAGATATCTTGTGTTTATTTCATAATTCCAAACAACGAATCCCTGGTCTCGTCAGATGATGAGATCGTGAAGGGAGTAGGGGAATAGGTGTTAGATCTAAATTTAGTGTACAGCAGCGGAAAACAATGATGAATTGCATCTCAATTAACATTCAATATATCTGCTACCATATGTGAGGAAACAAGGGGCCTAGTCCTACAGAAATTCCTTCACCTCATAATGGCACTTGGCATGGCAAAGCCAGAGGATTATTACCAAATTTGCCACCACTGCCAAAACTGCAGAGGCGTAATTCATCTGGTCTGCGACCGCCGGTAAGTAATACGGAAAACAGTAAAAGATCAAGACAAACACAAACCACGATAGCAGAACCCTGTTCGCTAGAAGTCCGAGTTTTGGAAACCAAAACGGACCATGCTTGAATTCCGACCGCACTTGCGTTAAAGCCAGAACGACGGGGATGTTGTAACTGATGTACTGAAGCAGAAGTCCCGTGGAGATGAGAGAGTTAAAGGCGAGATCGGAGGCAAGATAAAGACATCCGAAGATGGCAATGCCAGAAGCCGAGAAGATCGGAGACCAGACGGGCGTGTGCAGCGGGGATGGAGCGATCTTGCTCAGATGACGATGAAGCGGGAAACCTGTCTCGCGACTAATCGTCCACGCCAAACGAGACTGCCACGTCTGAATCGGCCACAATGCACCAATTGCAGTGATCATGACGGGAACCCAAAGACCGACTGCTGCTGCTTGGTTGCCCGTGATACGATAAAGTAGGGTCAGCGCCGAATTGTCATCAGCACCAGGCCAACCACAATGGTCCAAATTAACGCTTTTGGGATGTCTGGGATTGGACGCGGCATTTCCTCAGCCAAGTAGGTGGCGACGTCAAGGCGTGAGAAGCTCCAATTAGCTCCGTTCATTCCGATACTGAAAGCGATTCCATTTTGCCAGCCCCAAACGTTGATCTACGTAACGAAGAAAGCCTTGGCCGATGCATGCTCTTTGGACATGGCGAAGATTTTCATGAAAAATAACTGGGCAGCTGAACAGAAGCATCGTCTTTGAGATTATCGGCAGAGCTTGTTCGAAACTTGCCCCAAAAACTGTCACAAGGTTGAGTAACTGAAACCCAACGAAACCCATCCATCTCTTATAGACAAAACTGGGCTCCAGTAGGGTGATGATGCCGCAGACGCTAACGGGAACCGCGAGAGGCGAGCCGAAGAGCCGGTAGCAACAGCTGCTAGCCAGCTGATGACTGCTGTTATGTAGGATAAGAACCGCTTGTACTTGAGTGACGCCAACCTGTGAACCCAGACGTACTGACCACCAGGATGTGGCATTGCAGACGCAAGTTCGGCGAGTGTTGTTGCTGTTACCAATCCTACAAATCTCATTACGAGGAAGCCCTAGAAGAACAGAAGTGACCCTCCCATAGGCAGAGTGCTGCCCAGTACTAGTAATAGCCCGATGGCGGTGTTCGTCGTTCCGTACCCGATGCCGAGTGCAGATAGAGTTGTGAAAGGCTTCATGGTACGCACTGTAGTATCTCCATTCACAACGGAGCCGCGCTCAATAGTGTCGTGGTCGATCTTTTCAGGTATCATGGTGGAGTCCTTGGGTTCGGTTCTTGCAGAAGTGTTGGAAGCCCAGTCGGCGGTTCGTCGCCGACCCGACCGGCGCCACGTCGGGCCGTTAGGACCCACCTATTGCGCCGATTCAACCAATAGGAGGGCTAGGACCCTATATATAAGGACTGCCTATATAGCTATCATAACTACTAAACTTACGATAGAGAGATATTACAAATAACTATAGTATTACAGAAGAACCCTATCTTTCTAGTACTATTACCTGCGTAGGATAGTTATTCCAATACTAATTAGTAGTTAACTTAACTATTATAACTACTCGAGTTACTATAGATCAGCAAGGTTTATTACTACCTATAGTAGAAGAGACGTCTCTGCTATTAATATTACTACTACTAGTAGAGGGATTGAAACGACTATTACAGGCTACTATAATAACTATTTAATAATATCCAGGCTACTTTGCGCCTATATATAACAACCGGTTGAGTAAACAACTATAGCGATAACGTCTAGGCTACTTTACGCCTATATATAACGACCTCGATGCGAAAAAGCTATAATATCACGAAAAATAACGCATACTATACCCCCCTCCCCCTACCTCTACTACTCTATTTATAATAGCTACCCTAACTGCTAAGCTAGGTAGCAACCCCCCTCCTCCTCCTACTACCTATAATAGATCTATCTAAGGATCTATCTCTAGTAATATCCCTATCCCTACCTAGGTTAAGGGTATTATCTAGCCCGACCTATAGGATAAGGTCTTTGAGATCGATAAGGAAAGTAATAATATTCCCGATATATCTATTAAATAAGCAAATATATAGATAGGCTATTAACTTAAGGTTTATAAGATTAATAAGAATACTAGCTAAGCCTTCTAGCGCGAGTTCTTATACGACTTTATTAGCTAGACTGCTAACCTATTTAGCAAAACTAACTAGAAGCTTAGGAAAGCCCTTAAAGACTACGTTATTAGCTATAGAGTATAGGTTAACCTAGTAGCTAGAATAATCTCTATTAGGCTTATTAAGGCTATAACTAGACCTAAGTTCTATTACTAGAGCTAAGCCTAGTTAGATACCTATATAGACAACTTCTTATAATACCTTGCTAATAACCTAATATTTATTCGCGAGATATTAGTACTAGTTATGCTTATACGCCTGCCCTATCTCACGAGACCTGACGAGAACCTCGCCTAAGCTAGTAATATCTACGACTTCTGCGCTAGACTAAAAACCCTGCAGCTATAGGCCCCTCCCACGATAGCGCTAGTAAAAACTATGCCTACTAACAGAGATAGCATAGTTAATAATAACTAGGATATAGGCTATAATAGCCTCCTAGCTATGCTAAAGTAGTTAATAGATCTAGCTAAGCTTTATACTAATAATATAAAGTATAGTAGCGCTAAATACGACGTCTTAGAGGCAAAATTAACTATCTTTCGGGATATCTACGAGAAGGTTAGGATCTAGTAATTGCAAGCTACTAGCACCCTCCCCCTTATACTAAAAGGCTAAGCCTGCGATTACTATTTCAACCGACTTAGTAGCGCCTAGTTAAGCCTCCTAGCTATAGTTAAGAAACTCCGTAACTACTTCGAATCCTATAATACCCGCTAGGCCTACCTAATAGAGTAGCGCTAGGCTATATTAACCTAGGTTATCCGTAATAACCCCTCTAAAACGAGGATAGAGTGCTTAGAGATCCTTATTAACTACGTGACTAAGGTCTAACGAGCCTTATTACTAGCTTACTACTCTGATCTTATCCTATAGGACTATATTATTAATACCTGCTAAGGGGTTGAAGAGTGCCGTTTTTACCTCTTTAACCCTGCTGAATTAATAGAAGGGGTCCTTAGCTAGTTATATTTAGCTATTTTAATAATAATCCGGCCTACGGCTTAATATATTGCTGAAAATAACGATAGGACTAGGGTCTATTGGACCGACCGTACTTACTATAGTAACAGCTAAAAGAATCGTTTTAGGCCCCGTATAGCTAGCAATAGCCTTAATAACGCAGCAAGAGCTAAAAAGTGCTATATTTGCAGCAAACCCGGCTATTAGTTGATAAAATATACTAATAACGATCGCTATAAGGCCTATAGTAAGTTCAAGAGCAGCTAATACGTCCAAAATAACTGTCACAGTCTTCCTACTAGCCTGGGGCTACAGTAGGGGTCGCTAAGACTGCGAGTAAAACAAGGAAAAGAGCAATATAAGCGTGAATAATAATAAATAGTGCAATAGGTAATTATAGGTATATCGTGATATATTCTATAATAGCCGAGCCTTCTAAGCTTATCTGCTAGAAGTCTCCTACTTAAAGGATAGGCGTTAAGCCTAACCGTGGTTATATAGAATATTACGTAATAGCTAACTATATTACTAAAAGGCGTGTGGTATATACCCCCTTTTTAAAAAGTAATTATCCTAATTGCTATCTCTATCGATCTAGGATATATATACTTAATATTCCCTTTTCTCCCTCTTTATATCCTAATTACTAGAAATTACTATAGCGTTATTAATTAGGCGTTATGCTAGCAGAGGAGTATATCGAACTTAGATATCTGCTAGTACTTAGCAGTATTATTATTACTAGCGTCGCTTAGCGCGAGTTACTTATTGCTAGTACGCTAGAGACCCTCGATTATAATATAGAGGTTTGCAATCTTAGTACGAAGGCTTGCAATCTCCTTAGTCTTAATTATATTAATAGCTATGCGAATCTTATTAGCAACCGCTTGCTTAGATATACTATCGTTCTTAAGTTTAGCGAGATGCTTACTAATAGCATTAATATTAATAGTATCTATATTAGCTATATTAGTCTCTATAGTATCGAGGCGAGGAAGGATTTCCTATTAGATACTATTAATAATAATATTAATATTACCCTCGGCCTTATTAGCGAGGTCTTTTATATTTTTAGTATCCTTACGGGCTAACGGGTCTATAGTAGTAATATTATTAATATTAACGAGCGGGGCAATAGAAAGGAGGTTAATACGGTTTATTATAATAAGGTTACTAGTAATAATTCTATTAGTATAACTATAAGTATTATAAAAGTATATAGCGAGGACCTAGGCGCGACTAGGGAGAAGCTTGCTATAAGTATTATTATTAATATATATATTATACGCTCGCTTAAGGGTATCCTAGATATATCTAATATAGAGGTTAGAAGATATATTCTTAGAAGGCTCGATACTATCGAGGATTTTCTCAATCTCCTCGATAAGGATAGCATCGGGGTAGTATAGAAAGGCGTTATTAATATAAGCCTTTGCCTTATCGATCTGCTAGCGCTAGGCTATAGGGCTAGGGCGGCCCTTCTTAGGAGTCTTATGAGGGGTAGTAGCTATAGTTTTAGCTAGGGTAGGCTCCTCGATATTAGTAGTAGTACTAGCGATAATATAGACTAGCTCGGTAGCCTAGGTATTATCGTTCTAAATATTATTAGCATTATTAGTAATAATATCCTCGTATTAGGTCTTAGCATCCATAGCGAAGAAGTTCTTCTTAGCTGCCTATTTGCCCTTCTTATAGTCCTTGCGGGACTTCTTCTTCTTAGTAGCGGACTTATGAGTCTTAACCGGAGTGCTGAGGTTAATACTATAGTTGCTAACTTAGTTATCGCTACTTTAGTTATTACTACCTTAGTTATCGCTACCTTAGCGCGGGGAGACGGGGTTAAGCACCTCATCGTTCTAGGGGTTAGCACCCTCATCTTAGCTACTACTATCGTTAGATAGGTGAGAGGATAGGACCTCGTAGTTATTAGTAACTTCCTTGCCTTTAGAAGCTATTATCATAGTAGTATTAGTTAGGCTAGCGTTTAGAAGGCTATATTTAGCGGGTTAGGATAATATTATTGCTTATTATAGGAGGTCTATCGGGTAATAATTAGCATATAGGAGAGAAATAAATAAATAAAAAGTATAGATATGCCTAAATAAAAGTAGGTAAGTATAGTAAATAGAAAGGAAGGTATAGAAGGAAAAAAAAAAATTTATAATAGGGGTTAGTAAGGAAGGTATATAAAAGTTAATATCCTCTGCTCCTTCCTATTTATTTTAATATAAGATAGAGAGATCGAGGGAAGAGTAGTTAATAGTAAAAGATAGTAATAATAAAGGGAAAATTTGCAATCCTAATATTAATTCAGGGTATATATATTTATTCTATTAAAAGGATAGGAAAACTATTTAGTTACGCACGAGGTGCGCGCTTTCTTATAGCTCTTTTAGTATCCTAGTTAAGGGGGAATTTAGTATTATACTTATTAATAAGATTATTTATATTAGGTAATAGGGAGTCTCTTTATTCCTAGGTATTATCTTTAGCTATAAAGCCTTTCTATTAAATAAGGTATTTAATAGTAGGTTTATAACTCCTCTATAAGACTCTTCGTTTAACGATATAGTTAAGTTCCTACTCCTCACTACTATTAACCTCAATAGGCTTTAGTAGCGGAGTCTTATAGTTAAATAGGTCTTCTCCCTAGGCTAGCTTATATAGCTAGGCTATAGAGAGGATT
>JAOQIF010001076.1:0-28603 GCA_026260285.1 Colletotrichum sansevieriae
AGTTATTAATAAGATAATAAATATCTCTATTACTTTTAAAGGAGATAGACCTCGCTTGCCTACTCTTAGGCTAAGTTAAGCTATTTCTAATAATAATAATAGCAATAGTTCTACTAATAAGCACTTATATAACTTATTAAGCACTTAGAAATAATAGCTCTCAAGTTAACTCTCTCACCTTAGCTACTCCCTTATACCCCCTATATCTTAGTAACTATCTAGTATATCCTCAGATACTAGGTCTAGGACTTAACACTAGAAGCGAAGGAGGACTACCTAGTAATATTCCTATTATATCTCCTCTAGTTCTAATAGTAATTAAATTTAAGATTTTACTTACTTCTATATAACTTAGAATATGCTTTATATTCAAAGGACTTATAGTAATCTTTTTATAGCTATCCTAGTTCTATTTATCTTCTAATATAAATAGTTTATAAATTTTATATTAACTATTATAAACTAATAGTTTATATTACATATACCTTACTTTTAATAGGATCCTTAAGATTGATTTATAAGTACTACCTATAGTTATTTATATATAGGTAGGCTACCTATAGGATATAGGTAGGCTACCTATGGGTAGGTTAACCCATGGGCTGCGTTACCCATGGGCTTTTAATATGGGCCAGACCCATAGGTAATTTGGGTACCCGTAGAGTACCCGTGGGTGATTTTGGGTACTACCTATTTTGGTACCCATGGGCTTTTTGCATCACTGGTCCGAAGACCATAGCAGTAGGGCATATCTTAGACACCTTGATGCTTCAAACCTTCGTGATTCACCCAAACAATGCAAGGCTATTTCAAGTCACGTTATTATTTCGCAATCCCATATGTACAATTTCTCCAGGATATTGAACTCAACTCAAGCAGGGAAACGCGAGTTGACAGCGTTTCACTCAGCTTGCGTGAGCGTTGTGATACATCCATGCCTCAATCTTTTAGGGAACCCAGAGGTGCTTGACGCCTAGCAGTTGGACGACTGAATGTTACTGGCCTGGAACGGGACATACTGCATGTAGTTATCCGACAGCAAGTAGTACAAGTTCGGGTTGATGTTATCAGCGAATAAAGCGGGACCCTCGCGGGGGCTTTCGTTACGTTGTGCCGGTATGGCCCGAACCTGTCGATCTGAAGTGCCGGGAGGCCCAAAAGACTTACCAATGGACCTTGGCGTCATCCCAGACTGCGGAAGGGGCCAAGACCATGCCGGCCTCAACACTAATGACTACGTCCGTGGGTATCTACTGTTACAAAGCTGATTTTCACTCACATTCTCGGCGAAGGAGCAGACCAGTCAACCTAGTCAGTTGATTTCCAAACGACAACGCCGCGGCTGTTAGTCTTGATGGCCTTGTTCCAGTTGGAACCCGCAGCATTGATGTCGAGATCTTACTTTAGCTGAGTTAGCTTCCTCCGATGCTTCACCATATCAACCACATGGCTCACCCGTGGAAATGAGGTACCACTCGGATCAGGAGGGGTTGGTCGTGAGATAGACATCTCGAACTGCCTTTGTTCCAACTGTCGAGGTGACAACAGGCTGTCCAGACAGAGCTGAAGGCCCAGAGCTTCGCCAATTAACAATTAGTATTAGAGCTGTCCGAATACGCCAAAGGCTGGAATAGGCCTTGTGGTATGCATTCTATGTTTCACGATGAGTAAACAGTGTACGGACACCTAGGAAGGCACCGAGTTCCCGTCTGGGTGGAACACTCATCGGCAAAAGCCCACCGGCGAAACCCACACCACGAAGTGAGGAAACTTAACGATATTGACTACAAAAACCTTCTGAAAATCTATTCATTCGATTAGGCTGTGGCTGTGTGGTGATGCGGGGCGCCTTGCTTCAAAGTTGGAATCCTCAGTCGGACGCTCCAGTCCCTACAATGACAGTGAAATTTCCTCACCATAAGCCTTACAGTAAAATGTTTGACTGTAGGAGCCTGGAGGTTGCCTCCCTAGCCGAATTGCCATTCATTTCGACCCGCGATGAGGAATGTATCTGAGCAAATTGCTAAAGTTAGTCAATCACGTGTGAGGACTAACGGCATGCACACCAGATCTTTTGAAGATTCATACGTCAAGGGGCGACGAGTCACAAAGACAGGAACGCCGTGACTTCAGGCTCCCATCGGGCGAGAGTTCAGGTGAACTTCATTTATCCATTTGCTCTAGCTTCGTATTACACAAGCAGTGGTAAAGTTCGCTGGGGTTACTTCTTCGCTGGACACCAAACAGCCCTGGATTACGCGAAGCATGTAAATGCGATATTCTCTGACTTTACTTTACTTCATGCTCTTAAAGCAACGCTTATAACACACCAAGAATGCAATGTGCCGTACGAATTGGAATACTGTGTCTTCCTAGCCAAGAGATGTGACTGCGAAGTAAATAGATTTAAGATTTGAACCCTCGTCTTCTGGCCTGCTTAGACATTTAATCAAACCGTTCTCGCGCGTGGCCTTATCCCCGATAATACCGACTTGAACGCGAACAATAGGCCCCAGGAGCTAGTACCGGTCGGGTCCGCTGGGTGTCCCATCTCGCCGGCCTGGACCGGCGTTTCGGCCCTTGCCAGGGTACCGACTTATAGCTCACAAGAATAGCTGTATATGGCAAACTTACGTTACTATTTTCCCCGATAAATGCAACTTGACGTCAACATCATTGGATTCCCTCCAGCTGTCACAAAATCTCTCGACAACAGTACATCTCTGCGAACATGACGAACTCTTCAGTTTGGTTGATCACCGGCACGACCTCCGGCATGGGGGCCGCCATGACGGAACAATTTGCCTCTCGCGGAGACAAGGTTATTGCAACCGGGCGTACCGCCACCGCTAGATTGGCAGACAAGAAATCAGAGAACATTGTTTCGTTGGATTTGATGTTACGGCCCCGCCTGCTGTCGTAAAAGAACGGGTGCAGGAGGTGGTTGCGATCTATGGGCATATCGACATCGTGGTTTGTGATGTGGGAATATCAGTGCCTCAAACGATTGAGGAGGCAGAGTGAGTCTTCAACACGTGGTGTCCGGAAATTTAGCAAACTCCCAATACCTGACCTTCCGCAGCGATGCATTCACTCAAAGGATCCTTGATACCAATCTGGTCGGTGCAATTCGGCTGGTACAGGCGATGCTTCCATACTCTAGAGAAAGGAAGGCCGGCACATTCGCAGTCATAGGCTCGTGAATGGGATGGGCATCTTTTCCCATTTTCGCCCACTGCGGCATAGCTAAAGCTGGTCTTTCTACTAAGTGTCACTCTTATCCTGATATATCCATGCTTGCCCACTGACCACAGAAGTCTTTGCCGAGAATCTCCAAAAAGAGACCGCTCATCTGGGAATCAAGACTGTGGTGTTTGAATCTGGGGGTTTTGAGACAGGCATGGGTAAGACCCGAACGGCGGCTGATGAGGGACTTCGTGGCGCTCCCAATATCGCCGATTACCCAAGTCTTTTCGGCGACGTCATAGAAACGTCCATTTCCGAGTTGCCTCGGAGCACCTCGGAGCACTCCGTCTAGTCTTGAGAAGCTTCCACCTATGATTTGGGATGTGGTCAAAGGAGAGGGTATGGCCTCGGGGCAGGCTTTTCCTATCCGAGTACCACTAGGTCTTGATTCTCTGGCCGTGATCAGACAAAAGTGTCACGAACGGCTGCAGCTGTGCGACGAATGGGAACGAGTTGCCCTCAGTACAACCAAAGAAGGAGCGAACCCTTAGCCCTCTGAGATTCAGCCCAGGAGAATGTCTAACTTGAACTTGAGCAAGTAAGGGAAGAGTAATCAATACCAAAATGCTGGATTAGCGAGACTTCTATGAAATCTCCATTCTCACGAAAGTTGATCATACGCGCGTTCATCAACTGGAGTGACTCAAGGTTTAGTCAGCGTCTCCGCAAGTGCAATCGGATTAACAAACTATTCAACCCAATCAGTCAAAGTGAGGCTATCTCCATCCCTTAAGTAGTTAATTCGACCCCCTCCGATTAACTTGACTAACTTAATATCTTATAATCTAGCTAATAGGAGGCTATAGATCGGTCGGGGCCCTATTTATTTAGACATACCTAGCTACTAAAATATGCTACTATTACTAACCCCTCGATTACTATATATTCTAATGAGGCCTTTTAGAACGCCCTTATAATAATAGTTAGCAGCTAATCTCTCTTAAAATCTTTAGAGGTATAGAAGTGATCGTGATAAATCGAATAGTATAAGTATTATTAAGATTAGATACTATTTGCAAAATATATTTAGTATCTTATCTTATACCTTTTATTTATATATATTATTACTTTTATTATCCTTAAACCGAAGATATCTGCCGACTGCGAGAGGGCTTTTAGCTAGGCTAAGTTAACCCTTACTTCGCAGAGGCTCGCGATAAGCCCTAGTACTATAGAGAGTCTCTAACTAGCGAAGAACTAGCTGAAGAGGGGGATTATACTACCTAGCAATAATTTCGGGTTAATAGGATTATTATGAATTTTTATATATAGCTATAACGTATTTTTATATAGCGATTGATTTATTCTAAATATAAGTGGTCTAAGTAATCAAAAACACCAAAAGAAATAGCCAATTCAACAAGTTGGGGGGTCAAAATTGACTTGATTGCACTTGCGGAGACGCTGGGTTTAGTGCTATAACATCAGCATCCACACCGAGAGTTCAGTGTCAAGAATGAGTGCTTAAATGTGCTTAGATCTTCCCTGTTCTAGCCGAAGTCGATTTGTCCATATCCACGGCGTGGAAGTCAGTTCGGGTTGAGGCCGGTGGGATTACATGTGGCAACAAATCGGTTCATCATTATTTGGCAGCTTCATCGCCAGAACCGAATAGAAAATGCATCGAAAAGCTTCGGAAGTATTCCGATAGACATTCAGGCCATGTCGCCTGGAAGATCGGTCGCTAGCTCCCCCTTGATGGAATACTGATCTGAGTCAAATCGAACGGGTTCTGCGATCGTCCGCGTTGCCCTGAACTCCAACGTTGCGCAAATAATGTAGCCTTTTCAGGAACCTGTATTCGCCTCTGGGGAGCCATCCACCTCGGCACTCCTCTTTGAAATACTACGGGAAACAATCGGCCTTTACTACGGGGTAAATAAGCTACGAGAATAGAGTTCAGCTTGAGCCTCGTTCATCCAATCAGGAAATTGACTTGTTGGAACCCCAGTGCAATGACAGCGCCGTATAGTCAGATTCGTACGAGACGAACATCTAGTTCTGGAATCTCGGGCGGTTTCAGCAGGTATACAAACGTCGGCTGAGTCTCCCAAGAAGCACAAAGAATCGCTTCTCCAGCCTTGACGTTAAACTCAATCCCTTTGTCTGAAATCTTTCAAGATGCGTTCACTCTTCAGCCTTGCTTTGGTTTTTGTCACTGTCGCGGCACTCGAACCCATTTGAGATAGCGGGTGCCAAGAAGGCTGCGATTCGGAATTCCAAGCATCAATCCAAACCACCTGTGCAGCTGAGGCCGCTCTCTGGGTTGGAGACATCGTGTCTGACCCATTCTTATTCCACCCCAGAGAACATCACCGGCGGCAAGCCGGGAGATATACTTCGATGGGAAAACGTCCCTGCAGCACGGCTTGTCTCCAAGTGGACGATCCCCGCCAGTCTGTGTCTGTCTCGCGTTCTGTGCTTGACCGAAGACATCGATCGAAAGCCCATTCCCGCCTCCGATTGGATTCTCCTGTCTTTCACCAATCCTTTCACCAAACCCCAGGGCACGCCGGAAGAAAACAAGCTACGAACTATCGTTTGGACTCACGGCATGGCAGGCCACAGCCGGCTGTGTGCTCCTATCAACAACAAAGGTCTTTACTACGACTGGAAAGCCCCGTTCATTCTGGCAGAGTCTGGCTATGCCGTCGTTGCTCTCGACTACGCTGGCCAAGGTTCCGACATTCACCAAGGCTTCATGTACGAGACTGGCTTCCTCCACGCTGCTGATGTGGCGTATTCCCTCATCGCTGCTAGAAAGGATCTGGGAGATGTTTCAAGCCAAAAGCGGATGGTTTACGGCCACAGCGAGGGAGGCATAACTGCGTGGAGAACAAATAACCGACTAGCCATACAAGGGCAACAGGCGCTGTTGGCGGCCGGCGAAGTTATAGGCTCAGTTGCTGCTGCGCCGGCATTGCGTCCGCAGAAGCTCATTGCGGCATCTCTGGAACGTGCCAAAGGTCAAGAAGCTCGGGATCCCTTCTCAGTCTACTTCCCCCAGTCGCTGTCGAAGCTGTATCCTGACCAGATCAAGGTGGAGGATTACTTAGGCGACGGGCCGTTGCAGGGACTTGGAGCACTCGACAAGTCGTGCTTCCAGTCTGGCTTTGCAATCGTGAGCAACTTCACCCCCGAGCAGCTCTACAAGAGCACCAGCTGGTTGGCGCACCCTGGGACGAATGACTGGGCTGTGCGCTACAACGGACAAGGGCCACACGCAGTCGCAGCGCTTATGCTGGTCATCCAGGGATCGACGGACACGATCACACCGGCTGACTTGACTTTGGATGACTTCAACCAGACTTGCTCTGCTTTCCCCGAGATCCCAGTCCATTCTCGCGAGTATCCCGACATGGGTCACGGCCAAGTCCTTGAGGCTGCCAGGGCTGACATTGCGGCTTGGATTGCAGCCAGGTTTGAGGGGGATTCAGTCGAAAAGTCTTGCATTCGTGAAGACGTAAAGCCTTTTACGGAGAGATATGCAGTCTGTGACATCTTCTGGCACGGAACATCTGTGCCTTTTTGATATCCACGTTGCGTGCCGACACACGTTTGAGCTGGGGTCTTTCAAGGGGCCACATCTTCGTCAAGAGCTCTAAACAATCCGGCATGACGGACCGCGAGGGCGAATAATCTTGTCATGACTTTCTGTGTAGAATTTTGCTTGGATTACCTTATCTGGAAGCAAGGCATAATGCAAGTTCGCTGGTCAGTGCAACGATACCTCAAAACGCGTGGAACACTGCGAGTCTGAATCAAGGAACAAGAGAGCGTATCACCAATAAGAGCTGCCTGAATGGACCATTGAGAATGACACCAATCCGAACTTTGGAAGTTCTTGAGTTAGCCTGAAGCCCCATTGAATCCACTCAAGTATTCATGTTCGCTGCCCAAAATCATCCCCAGCACGACCGCGATAGCAGCCCGCGTACTCCTCCAGTCCAGAACGTTGTCGCTTGGGCTCCCGGAATGACAACGCCCGAATCCGCTCAAGGTCCCACGAGTCTCAGTTGGTTGCGAAAAGAGACATGCTGTTATAGATTGTTTCCAACATTGCTCGGCCGAGTCGATTGAGCATGCGGAGGGATTAACGGGATGTGGAAGTCGACCAACCTGGAGTTGCCTACATGATCGGATTAACCCCATTCAATCGATCTCACCTGCAGAAAAGAAGTACCTGAAGCCCCCACGATGTTAGTCGAGTGCCGGCGCGAGGCCTGCCCTTTATCAGGAGTCTGCGGGTAGTGTCACCTGCAATAATTTCACAGGCTCGAAAAGTTGACATTCATTCGGGTGTTATATATGCTCGGTTCTGACTCTGTGAACTTTTTCCATGCTGTCAAAGGGAACATTTGAGAGCAGACGTAGATTACTATAACTTAACGCTCAACTTATGCATGAAACCTAGCTTTTCAGCGCAGATGTTCCATAGTTGGCTTCCTCGTTGGCGGACAATTAGCAAAAACAAGCCTGATCTGCGTGGTTAATGTACTTTTGAGTTATCAGATGAACTCGTAGACTAGGAGTCGAGTTGAGCCCCTGAGCACCACGGTGAACTCCGGTCGGCGTATATCTACCAGATCAGCAGAGTACGGGCGAACACGTATTCGGATGTCATAGTTTTAGTGGGCCACAACGATATATGGCTCAGGGCGAAGCAAAGGCGAACAGTAACAGAAAGAGAACCGATATTCAAGCAAAGGGGCAGCGCCTGGCTAGCAATCAAAATAGGAGTACACTCAGCACGAGTTCAGGCTGCTAGTCCTATTGACACACGTTGAAGTTATGCGTGTCTCCCACGTTGGCACCAACGTAGAACGGCGTCAAATTCGACGCCAAACACCGAGTGTCTATTCGAGTTCCTCAACTTCTGAATATCCCTGATTTGCAACATGATGAAGCTGCTGGGTCGGCCTTGATATCCCAAAAACACGATTTGAGATAGGGAAGATACTATCATTGGCATCTCGGAATTCTTCCATGTCAGGTTCCACTCACAAATCGAGGCTCAAATCGCTACCAGATGCATGTTGTATCCGACGTTTGGTGGCTTCGGAGACCGATGGAAGCTGGTCTTACTATCTTGACAGACAGAACCTCTTTCAGATCCTCCGGTGCTTACACTCGTTGTGAGTACTTCTTTTTCTTCAACAGGTCCCCCCTTAAAAGACCCGCATACTTCTATTCCGTCCGCGGTCATGTCGGCCTTGGGTCGGTGCCGTAGCGGCTAACGAGAAATGCTTCACATCACGACACCGCAAGTTGCTGCCGCCACAATCGAATTGATTCCACGTCCTGCAGTGGGGCGAAAACGAAACGATCGAGATGTAGAGATATCGTCGCCAAGGTGCTGGACAAGGAGAATATATAAGCGGAAAGCGAAGTACGGTCAGGTGTACTGGATTCCTCCGGCCGTTAGCTCCATCAAGCCTAACTCTGATAATTTCAAGCTGCCATCTAGGCTGACCTTTTGCTACGATGCTCACCACCGCCTTCTCGTTCGCACTCCTGGCGATTCTCGCCAAAGCCGCACCCCTGGTACACAACTCGGGATCGGCACCCACTCGCTATTACGAAGGTATTTGGACGGCAGAGAACACAACTATCGGCAAAGAATGGCGGAACATGAGCCCGCCAGAGAAGGATGCCTTCTTAGATGCCACGAACTGCCTTATAGACCTTCCGGCGAACACTTCACTCCCTAGCGTCATCAGCCGTTTTTCGGACCTTCAAGCTCTGCACCGCTGGTTGACCAACGCAACCGTCACTGCAGACACCTACCTCGCTCCTTCGTGGGAAGGACCCCCGTTGCCGGAGGCAACTACGTGAGCGACATCACTCACGACGTCGGGCAGTTCTTTTCGTGGCATCGGTATTACGTGCCCGCTTGCGAATACATAATGCGCAACGAGTGCGGCTACAAGGACGCCATGCCATAGTGGGACGAGGCCAAAGATGCGGACTCTGGCTACTGCTTCCAGAGTGAAATGTGGATGTCGGAGTGGTTTGGCGGCAACGGCGTTGAATCTCTTGACTGGTGCGTGGTTGACGGCGCCTTTGCCAGCTACCTTACACCGAGCACATGGGTCCCGCTCTCGCAGACTCGGGGTACTGCATGAGCCACAATTACAACCAAGAAATGTCACGCTTTGGAAAAATACGACAAGTTTCGTGTCTATGCTGGCGACGTCTTTGTCTCGCCTCATTTGGTGGGCATACGGCTGTAGGCGGGCGGTATTGTGAGTTGCCTCTTCTAATCTTTCTTCTTACTCAGGTTGCTGATGCAAATTTCCCGAAATGGCAGGAAATTCTTTCAACGAAACCTACCTCAAGACTCAAGGCAACATCCCTACCGGCGGCTAGCCCAATGTCACCCTGGAATATCTGTGGATGGCGGATATCCTACCCAATGTAAACATCAGTGAGGTCATGAATGCTCAGGGTGGTTTGCTTTGCTATGAATTGTGATCATCCGTAGAAAGGATACGTTGATCTTTGTTCAATATCTTCAGTCGCTGTTAAACAGTGGAATTAGGCAAATCTAGAAGAGCAGCTGGTTTAGATCCTCAGCTCGGACTTCATGAAAATAATTCCAATCAATCTCCAAGATCTTCTGCCATTCATCCTAGCCCTTTGGTTTCGTCAGGGTCTTCGTTTTCATTGCCTGCACCCAAGAAACGTCATCCCTGGGATGGACCTATTGAACCTCAAGATCTGTTCGATTGAGACATCAAGCCTCAATCGGGATGTGACTGACGATGAAGATACGCATCCACACGCGAAACAGATCGTAAAGGCGCTCTGGAAGCTTCCAGGCCTAATGCGCAATACTGGCACGGCTTTCCAAAGCGTGGGCGGGTCCGCAGGCCCAGAATCTGGGACTCTTGCAGGTACTAACCCGAATACCCATGAAGTCGATGAGCAGCCTCTGATAAACATCAACGCGTCAATCCACATCATTGCCCGGGTGCGGTTAGAATACCAAGGCCTTGCTCTGGACAAAGATTAGATTCACGGGGCTGTACGTTAGGCGGCGGACGGCAGTAAGCTCTGATAACCAGTGCGCGGGACCGGACTGGACGGCTCGGAACTCAATCTGGTAAAAATATCGAGACCAGGGAGCTGGATCTTGGGACAAAAGCCACGATGAAAAACCAAATCCGTTCAAGGACGGCGACTGTCAATGGTAGTGGAGGCTCGCAGCGAACTAGCTGGAGGCTGTCTCCGCGGCAAGCGTCTTGCCCGAGGACCGCCTGACGGGATACTGAAATGGGTATATTCTTGTCTCGACAACAGGAGAACCCGACGTTTGGAGCTGTATGGGGAGGCGCCTTGTCATTGAGCCTAAATCTAGGGCGTAGTCTAAGGATTGATCTGGGTCATCTTGTCTCAGTCAGTGGCGCCTTGGACGCGAAGCCATGAAGTAAGTACCCAGGGTTTAAGTTAACGGATACGGGTGAAGGTCCCTGACTAGAACTTATGGCACATCGAAAACACTGTCTGCTGTAGTATCGGCATTCCGAATACTTCTCGCCACGTTCGAAGTCACGTTCTCGCAACGTGTGACATTATGCAGACACGCAGACAACCCCTCGCACCATGAGATGTCCACCAGACGATCACCCCCTCATTCATGCTAGATGGAAGATTGAACATGTCTTTTGAAGTAATGCCCCCAGAGCTTCTTCAACACCACATACCTATCAATATCTTATGGCTTCTTCGATCCGAATTGCAGTGTACCTGCGACATCAGCTATGGCTGCATGCGACGATTTCGCTGCGCTTCCGTCATATCCAAGCCACTGGAACGAGCCTCTAATTCACTAACGGCTTCTACCGAAA
Source organism: Colletotrichum sansevieriae (assembly GCA_026260285.1). NCBI lineage: Eukaryota > Fungi > Ascomycota > Sordariomycetes > Glomerellales > Glomerellaceae > Colletotrichum > Colletotrichum sansevieriae. Next base: position 11,097 of record JAOQIF010001076.1, read on the forward strand.
GGCCATGCAAAAGGATTTTGTCTCCGGGAGCACTATCTGGATTGGCGCACTATCTATTATAAGGCTAACGGCTTCGGTGTAACTTTGGCTGTGTCCTCCCGTCTCGGCCGTGAGCCATCCCCAGAACCGGACCCGGCCGCTGGGGAAGAGCTGTGTAGGAGCTCAAAGATAGTTGACCTTTCAGCTACAGCCAGACCGACGACAGAACAAACGCTGTAGCTCTCAAGTTGGTCATCACATCAAGCTTGATTCAGGTCACTGACTGCAACCGGTCGCTGAAGCTCTTCACAAAGGGATCATTAACAGATTGGGTGGAGTAACGACACGGAACACAGCTATAAACATGGAAGACTCGTCCATCATCGGGATCTCGTCTTCACCAGCAATAACTCAGCTCAGGTCTTCAATCTTACACTTAGTCTATCCTCCTTATTAATACCTAATACTCTTAATACTCCTCTTTACTTAATCTTCAATCACGCACCTCTCAAGATCATCAAAATGTCTGCCATTCGAAGTCTCTCCACCCTTGCTTTCGCCCTCGGCACTGCGGCCGCCCCAGCGGTCTTGAACGATCTCCCCAAGCCCCCGGCTGTCAACCTCCCCACCCTCGAGCTTCCCACCGTCCCTGAGCTCTCCCCGGTCGACGTCGCGGTGCCCAAAATCCCCGAGATCAACACCAAGCCGGAGCCTATCCAGACCTCGTTTGCTCTGACCGATCTGAAGGCACCGCGGGCCATCACAACCCCTGGTCTGCCCGTTCAGCTCAGTGAGAACGGCATCGCTGTTTCCATCAACATTCCTGTGGCAATTCCGACTGTTGCTGTCACGCTGCCCATGGTTCAAGCGCGCCAGACTGCACCATCTATCGATCTCGCCGAAGTTGTCGAACAGGTTGCTATCCCGAGGGAGAAGGCTCCTCTCCCCACCATCTCCGTCAAGCCCTTCTCCGTCAGCCTTCCTGTTCTCTCGGCCAGCATTCCCAATCTCGCCAATGCCATCCCCCAGCTGCCTCGCCGCAACATCATGCTCCCGCAGGTTCCCAGTCCGACTGTTGACCTCCCTGCTCTGAGCAGCGTTCTCTCCGTTCTGGGCAAGCTTATCACGCCTCCCGCCGCTCAGTCCGCTGCCCGCGATGTCATCATCAATCTGCCCGCAGTTACCTCGGTGATCTCCGTCTTGGGCGACATCAAGGCCTCAGTGTTGCCTCGCCAGCCTCTTCTCAACGCAATGGCCAAGGTCGAAATTGCAAGCACGACCATTGATCTCGCTGCCGTCAACACCGCCATTGCCGTTCTGAACAACCTCGCCGACTCTGTCGAGCTTCGCGACGCTATGTTGCCCGAGGTCGCGATTCCCAGCGTTACTGTCGACCTTCCCATCGTCAGCTCCGCAATCTCGGTCTTGGGCAGCGTTGCATCTGCAGGTCTTCCCATCAAGGCTCCTCGCGCACTTTACGGTCTTCCTATCGGGAACATCCTTAGCACGACTGTCGCCCTGGGCGTCGACATACCCGCTTTCACTGCTACCGTTCCCATTCCCGTCGTGCCTGTCCTTCCTCGGGCCGACATCGACCTGCCACTCACCACCCTCGTTCAAGTTACTTCGATCAACAAGCCTCTCGACCTCCCTATCAAGACTGGGGCTCCTGAGGCTCCCACCGCCGACGTTAAAGACATTCTCGCCCAAGTTAAGGGATAGATTGATGACATCAAGGTTGCTGTCAAGAACGCTGCTGGCAAGTTGAAGACTCTGGAAGTCCCCACGGTCTATGTAGACGAGAATGAATGTACGGAGACGGCGACAGAAGGAGACGGGGGGGTGGCTTGGCTAGGAAATGTCTCACACTGAGGTTGGGACAAGGGAGGCCGCGGTAATTGAAACTAGGAGGATCGACACTCTATGGAATCTTGACTAATTCGCGGAGGAAATAATTGGGAATTGGACAAGATGTTTAACTCTGGATCGGCCCTGAGGCATAAATCTGTTTATTACCAGGAAGCCAATGGAAAACCATCACTGTTCTGAAAAGTTGCCAAGTCGCGCTGTCGGCGCCTTTCACGTTGTTTTAAGGTTAGTTCGTCCTCTCCATATTGTTGGGGACGCCGGCGCCGCCGCTATTGATTACTTTCATACCGTCAAGTGGCACTTGACTTGAGTCGCTCCAAACTCTATCACTCACGAAGCTTTCTGTATGCTATAAATAGCATCGACGTCCCGCCTTATTGATCCCTCGAAGATGAGGTGAGGCATTTATCTCCAGTCATTCATTCACGTTCTCTTGATCGTTTGTCCGACTCATCAGTTAATGTTCTATCCAGTCACCACCCAAAACAAGAAGAAATACAGACCCAACCTTTGATCAAGACACTATGGTCTGCTTCCGCTCACTCATCATCGCCCTGGCCGCTATCGGCGCCGCCTCTGCTGCCCCGGCCCCGCAAGCTTTCGACAGCCCCGAAAGCCCTGCGCAGGACCGATGCTCCGGAATCATTTGCCCGCAAAACTCGTTCTGCAAAGTCTTCGACTTTCACCTGGAAAAGCCCGTCGCTTGCCAGGCTAACGGCACCTTGCCTGAAAGCGCTCAAATTTGCGGCAGAGTTGTCTGTCCTGTCGGCAGGAAGTGCTGCAACCCTTCCTGCGGCGTCTGCACAAAGCCAAACCAAGGCTGCGTGCAATGGTTCTGCCCCTAAGGGTCCCATCGACTCAACGTCACTTTAGGGATTCGGATGGTGGGACCGCATACTCGGAGGAATCGTGAGTTGGGTTCTTCTTTACTTGTAGCCGCACTAAGGGAGTTTGGAGCTTTACGCGTTGTGGTTTTGGCAGCGCTAAGGGCTCTATCACGAAAATCTCAGATACCACAGAATGTTAAATTCAAATTCACGGCAAGACTTCAATGGGTGTTCTAATGGCAGTCTTCATTTCTCGCATGCCTCTGTGTCTGGGTTAGGTATGCCGGCCGGTAGTGAAGAGTTCCCTGACTATTGTTGTGTGAAGTTTCCGAGTTCCCTCCTCCAAGTTTACCTGCACATCAGCCCTGCTACATCCAAACATGTGCATCATGCGAACCCTTCTCATCGTTTCTCAAGCATCTGTAGATCTGGGTCATCCCTGTCTCCGCATAGTACCTTTCCCAGTGATCGACGGGCCTGCGCATCACCTCCGGCTCTTTCTCTGACACTTACTTCATCTCGGCCGGGTCCTTCTCCACGTCATACATCTCCCAGTCGTCTTCCGCTGGGCTTGTTCAACCGCACGGCCTTCCACTTCCCCTCGCGAATCGCGCGGAGACCGAACAGTTCCCACCCGTGGACATGAACAATTTCTCCCTTCACGGTACTTCCGGGCGCGGAGTAGTCCGGGGAAGACAAATGGGAGACCCAGGACTTTTCACGGGGCACCACTACTTCGCGTCCTCTGAAAGACGTGCCGGGATGCTGGATCTGCGCCATTTCGAGGATCGCGGGGAGGATATCCATAAGTGTTGTGAAGCGATGGGTGATGGGCCCTTCTTTTGCCTCGAAAGGGGTTATCGCATCAGACATGAACAACGAATGCCGCCCTCAGTTATCCAGCACTTGGATCCTCTGGACGGCGCCGTTGCTGCGCAAGCCCATCGAGCCCTTTTGACCCTGTTAGATGTACCGATGATAAGAAACGGATGCGCGTAGATGATGCAACTCCATACCAAGCGAATGAGGACTTTTCGCCAATGTTGTGCAGGCTGTTATCGTAATATTTTTCGATTACACCAGAAAATGTTGTCTCTCCGCGCATCATCTTGTTCTGAAATGATTAGTCTTGACGAATGAGACCAGAGTGATGGCATACTCACAGGAATTGCTTCCAATCCCCTCCCCCCCGGCCCTGATTTCCGCTCCGTTGTCTGACATGAAGAGAACAAGGTGTTTTCCAGCTCGCCTGTGGACTCCAGGTGGTCAAGGACGCGACCGATGTTTCCATCAATCAGTTCAACCATGGCAGCAAAGAATTTCATTTCTCTTGCTGATTCCTTCCTTTCGAGGTCCGTCATCTCGCTCCAGTCTTTGCCTAGGACGCCCAAAAGGGGTGCAGGCTCGATACCTCTGTCAACCAGACGAAGCTCACCAGGCCGTTGCAACCGACGCTGAGTCAGATCCTCTGGGCGATCGTTATACTTCCTGGCTGTAATGCATCAGTAAGTGTTTTTTCCCCCTCCTTCTGGACGCCGGTCTGAACATCCCGTATTTCTCGACAACCTCCTTGGGCGCTTGAAGGGGCCAAGGAGGTGCATTAAAGGGCAGATATGCAAAGAAAGGCTCCTCCTTCTCCGTCGCATCTCGATCCTTCAAGAAGTCGATCATTCTATCCGTGAAGTAACGTGTCGAATCGAAGTCTTTAGGCAAGTCAGTCCGGTGATTGATGAACTTGTCCCCGTCCATCTAGTGGCCTTCAGTATTGAGACACGGGATCTGGAACTCGTCATTATCGAGTTGAGGTTCGTAGGCATGATGCTTTCCAGACCCAGTTAGGAAGGAAAAGCTCTTAGTGAACCCGCGACTGCATAGATCCAGTTCATTGGATAAGCCGAGATGCCTGCCAATTTGCAATGTCAGTATGAATACTTTCAACGTAATTCGTGGCTTGACCGACCATTTTCCGGACATAATAGTCAGATAGCCATTGTCCTGAAGAACTCCTGACAGAGCAGCGACCCTCCAGTTAAGATAGCCTTCATAGCCAGGCTTGCCCTTGAAATTATCCCCGAAACGTCACATACGCTCATGCATCTGACCTTCGATACAGTTAGCGTGCTGCTGGTGCCATCCACACAGTAAGAGACGGAAGCGGACCAAGCCCTGCAATGTTGTTATCTGTACCAGAGAACAGCATAGATCGGGTTGGCGAGCATGCTAATGCAGCATGGAAATTGGTCACTCGAATGCCATCTTTCGCAAGGTTCTCGACAACAGGTGTGTTGATCTCGCCGCCATAAGGACTCACGTCAAAGAAGCCGAGGTCATCGGCGACGACGATCAAGAAATTCGGGCGTTTATTCGACATTTCGAACATGTGTATGACCGAAAGTTAATGATGGAAAGGGAGGACAGACTTCTATGTTTAAGACTGTCCACGGGCAATTTGCAAGTTCGCAAGGTCACCAACACCAAATACAGCGAGCAACAGCACGTGAGATCGTTGGATGTCGCAATGAGCTTTGAAGCTGACGCCATTTCTACTAGATCTCGTCTGGAAGTCCTCATCTTGCTTTTTGAGGGGCTGAAACTTCAACCAAAAAAGGGTCTGCCTAACCCGGACCCAGACGAAGCGGGAAATCGACGTGTTTTTCCTCCCTAAGATTCCCCGTTGACGATTCGCACAACTGGTGGTGTTTAGCCCACAGTCGAGATCCGGGGGTGGGGGAAGTCGAAGCGTTGTCTGTCGTGGCACAGCCGAGAGGTGTCATCCGCGTCTCATTCTTTTACCGGTTTTTTTTTCTTTCTTTTTATTCTGGGTGATAACATATATTCCGTAGAAACACCGCCTCGCGTCGTGTTTTGAATCAGTCAGCAGAGCCGTAACATAAGAGCCAGCCTAGTCAAGTACGTCAACATCCAATGGAGACATGTCTTCAATCTGCGATATAAGCCTTGGGCAACGTCTAAAGGTGCGTATTGACCGCATTTCATTTATTTATTCTAGAAGGTGAGCCAGAGTTTTTTCTCTTAATTTAATGCAAGTGTCAAACTGGTGTTGTATTCCGGCAAAGACATCCAGCCAGCCAAAGATGAGGACCGGGAGTGATATCGACCGGGAAGGACGGGGAGATATCTCAAGAAGCCTACCAAGCTACTCAGGATTCGGCAGGCGGCCAAGACTCATCCCTGACACTAAATTAGTAACGGCGCTGATCCATCACGAGGACATTATCACGAGCCAGGATAACATGGCGGGGAAAAGGGCTTAGCGGGCTAAGTTAGGGAAGTCCATAGGAGTTAGGAGATATAGGAAGGCACTAGGTAGCCCCTAGATAAGTCCTCTAGCCCTTATATAATAAGTTAGAGAGCTAGAGAAGAATATTTAACTTTAACTATACCTAGTTATACTAACTTTATTACACTATATTATATTATTTTATAATATATTCTTCTCTAATACTTATATTAATAGAGGTATAAATTATTAGAATGGTATAATATATAATAATATAATACCTACTTATAGGTCTATTAAGAAAGTAAATATAATATTATTATTATAATTCCTTATTAGCTAGGAGTAATTAAATAGCTAAATATAAAATAAGATACCTACTAAGTAGAATTGTCACAGTCTTCCTACTAGCCTGGGGCTATAGTAGGGGTTGCTAAGACTGCGAGTAAAACAAGGAAAAGAGCAATATAAGCGTGAATAATAACAAATAGTGCAATAGGTAATTATAGGTATATCGTAATATATTCTATAATAGCTGAGCCTTCTAAGCTTATCTACTAGAAGTCTCCTACTTAAAGGATAGGCGTTAAGCCTAACCATAGTTATATGGAATACTATATAATAGCTAACTATATTACCAAAAGGCGTATAATATATACCCCCTTTTCAAAAAGCAATTATCCTAATTACTATTTCTATCGATCTAGGATATATATGCTTAATATTCCCTTCTCTCCCTCTTTATATCCTAATTACTAGAAATTACTATAGCGTTATTAATTAGTCGTCGCGCTAGCAGAGGAGTATATTAAACTTAGATATCTACTAGCACTTAGTAGCGCTATTATTACTAGTATTACTTAGTATAAGTTGCTTATTACTAATATGCTAGAGACCCTCGATTATAATATAGAGGTTTATAATTTTAGCGCGAAAGCTTGCGATCTCCTTAGTCTTAACTACGTTAATAGCTATGCGAATCTTATTAGTAACTACCTGCTTAGATATGCTATCGTTCTTAAGTTTAGCGAGATGCTTACTAATAGCGTTAATATTAATAGTATCTACGTTAGCTATATTAGTCTCTATAGTATCGAGGCGAGGAAGGATTTCCTATTAGATGCTATTGATAATAATATTAATATTACCCTCAGCCTTATTAGCGAGGTCCTTAGCGTTTTTAGTATCCTTACGGGCTAATAGGTCCGTAGTAGTAATATTACTAATATTAATAAGCAGGGCGATAGAAAGGAGGTCGATATAGTTTATTATAATAAGGTTACTAGTAATAATTCTATTAGTATAACTATAGGCGTTATAAAAGTATATAGCAAAGACCTAGGCGTAACTAGGGAGAAGCTTGCTATAGGTATTATTATTAATATATATATTATATACTTACTTGAGGATATCCTAGATATATCTAATATAGAGGTTAGAAGATATATTCTCAGAAGGCTTAATACTATTGAGGATTTTTTCGATCTCCTTAATAAGGATAGTATTAGGGTAGTATAGAAAGGCGTTATTAATATAAGCCTTCGCCTTATTAATCTACTAGCACTAGGCCGTAGGGCTAGGGCAGCCCTTCTTAGGAGTCTTATAAGGGGTAGTAGCTATAGTTTTAGCTAGGGTGCTAGCGATAACGCAGGCTAGCTTAGTAGCCTGGGTATCGTCGTTCTAAACGTTATTAGCGTTATTATTAATAACCTCCTTATATTAGGTCTTAGTATCTATAGCGAAGAAGTTCTTCTTAGCTGCTTATTTACCCTTCTTGCGGTCCTTGTGGGACTTCTTCTTCTTAGTAGCAGACTTATAAGTCTTAACTAGAGTACTAAGGTTAATACTATAGTTACTAACTTAGTTATTACTACCTTAGTTATTACTACCTTAGCGCGGGGAGATGGGGTTAAGTACCTCGTTATTCTAGGGGTTAGTACCCTCGTCTTAGCTGCTACTATTATTAGATAGGTAAGAGGATAGGACCTTATAGTTATTAATAACTTCCTTACTTTTAGAAGCTATTATTATAGTAGTATTAGTTAGGCTAGCATTCGGGAGGCTATATTTAGCAGGTTGGGATAATATTATTACTTATTATAAGAGGTCTATCGAGTAATAATTAGTATATAAGAGAGAAATAAATAAATAAAAAGTATAGGTATACTTAAATAAAAGTAAGTAGGTATAGTAAATAGAAGGAAGATATAGAAGGGAAAAAAAAAAATTTATAATAGGGGTTAGTAAGGAAGGCGTATAAAAGTTAGTACCCTCTACTCCTTCCTATTTATTTTAATATAAGATAGAGAGATCGAGGGAAGAGTAGTTAATAGCAAAAAATAGTAATAATAAAAGGAAAATTTACAATCCTAATATTAATTCAGGGTATATATATTTATCCTATTAAAAGGATAGGAAAACTATTCAGTTACACACGAGGTGCGCGCCTTCTTATAGCTCCTTTAGTATCCTAGTTGAGGGGGAATTTAGCATTATACTTATTAATAATATTATTTATATTAGGCAATAGGGGTCTCTTTATTCCTATATATTATCCTTTGTTATAAAGCCCTTCTATCGGACGAGGTATTTAATAATAGGTTTATAACTCCTCTATAAGACTCTTTATTTAATAATATAGTTAAGTTCCTACTCCTTACTACTATTAACCTTAATAGGCTTTAGTAGTAGAGTCTTATAGTTAAATAGGTCTTCTCCCTAGGCTAGCTTATATAGCTAGGCTATAGAGAGGATTAGGTAAACCTGCTAGTGCTTAGGAATATCCACCTTATAGGTGAGAGGACTAATAATATACTTAATTTAGAAAGGTCCTATCTATCTAGAGGTCTATTTGCTATTATATTATCCTAGTAGGTAGAATCCTTTGCTAAGTTATATCTAGACTTTATCCCCTTTATTAAAAGTTATACTAGTATAGTAGTTATTATATCTCTCTTTATATAAGGCGTTCGCTATATTAATAAGTAGTAGTACCTCCTTCTAATATATCTCCCTAAGGATAGTAAGGCTCTTAGTCGGGGCGCTCGTTTGCGCAACTATATTGAGGATACTTCGTAGCTTAAATCCGAGCATAACCTCATTTAGTAATTATCTGATCGTAGTAAATAGGGAGTTATTAAGATTATATTATAGAGCAGGTAGTATATCGGTCTATAGGATATTAGGGGATTTAGATATATAGAACTATATCGCGATCTTAGTAGTCTGGTTTATTCTTTCGCTCTGCTTATCTATCTAGGGGTAGTATGCTATTAAGAGGAGGAGCCTGATATTAAGGGTGTTAAATATTATATATTATACTATAGAGATAAACTTAGGATCCTAGTTACTAATAATATAATATAGAATTCCCTAGTCTAAGAGGAAAAAAGCGCGGAGTAGGATTATTACTTATTCTTTTGCTCTATAGGTTAAATATCCTATAAGAAGGATTATCTTTTTTGAGAATTTATATATTACTACTGCTAATATATCTAACTCCGGGAATCCTAGCAGGGCGTAGGGACTTCCGTGGGATAGCACCTTGGGTATGTTAGTAACGAAGTCTATAGTAATAGTATTATAAGGGATATCTATAATAGGGATAGGTTATAGCTATCCTAGTAGCTTTTAGCGGTTGATTTAGTTCTCTTTATACTAGTTATAGTAGGCGATATATTATTATATAAGCAACTTCTTATTATAAAACTAAAAAGTCGATATTTCTACTATTATGCAGTCCGTGCTGAAGTAGTGCTTTTCGTTATAACTAAGGCAGAGAATTGCAGGTATTAACTTGCGCGGAATATAGAGTCTCTAAGTGCTATCTATAGCTATATAAAGGATAAGCCCTTCTAATAATAGACTCTAAGGAGTTATTTAACGGCGTTTTAGGGCTCTTCTAGCAGCTCTAGCGCTATTTTCCTCAGTAGTAGTATTAAATAGTAACTACTACTTGCCCGGTTCCTTTTACTAGGATCGGAGTTATTTGAGAATTTTGCTATACCTCGTATTATTAGTATAATTATCTATAATCTCAGCGATAAAGTCCTCTGAAATGCTTATAGTTATCTCCCCTATTGCTCCGTAGGCTTATAACTTCTTAGCTAACTAGTTAACTATGCTTATAAATCTTATGTCGTTATCGTCGTTATTATTGCTATAGGTTATTTCTGCGAGAACGTCGCTATCCTCAAACCTATTAGCTCATCCTGAGGCTATAAGCAATAGCAGGCGTGAGAGGGCGTTGGGGATAATATTAAGCTTCCCTAGTATATAAGTAATATTAAGGTTGAATTGCAATAGGTAGTTTGCAGCGCTCGCGAGCTGTAGGTTAGCCTTATTAAGGTCTATAGTCCATAGCGAGGTATATATAAGAATTCCCTTTGTAGCTGCGTAATCTATAAGAATTTATATAGGGTGCTTATTTAATTATATAAGCTTATAGAGCTTTTTTATAGCTTATACTACTACTACTACCTCCGCTTCTATAGTAAAGTATCGCTTTTCTAAAGGCGATATAACCTTAGATAGAAAAAGTACTAGTTAGATATAGATTTACGCGATATCTTTGCTAGGTATATTAGTACTATTCTATAGGATACTTAGTTAGAATACTATAAGCCTAAAGCTACCTTTATAAGCATTAACCTTAAAAAATATAGGTTTATTTAGGTTATAGTAGTATCTTATAACCTAGTTATAGAGATTCTCCTAGAGGGCGTTCTATGCCTCTTGCTCGCTTAGTATTAGCTCGAATAATACCTTTTGGACCCTCTTTATTCAAATTACTTTTAATAGACCGTTAGGAAGTATGTTTTTATTATAGAGTTTTATAATAAGACGGGTCTTTCTATCCTATAGCAGTATTATAATAATATTATACTAGGGTATATTATATTATAGCTATCTAGCTATTCCGAGGTATCTCTTAATATTATAGAGAGTTTTCGGGAAGCGGAGGTTCTTAAAAGCTGCGATCCTATCCTCTATTTATTTAATGCTATTAGTATTTATAGTATAGCTAAGGAGTCTTACTTTAGGAAACCCTATAAAGGACTTCTTAGGTCTAATATAAAGGCGGTTATTCTCGAAGAGCTTAAGAATAATATTAATATACTAGAGATAGTCCTCGTTATTATTACTAAAAATAATAATATTATTAATATATACTTGAGCAAAGTACTAGTAGTTATGCAGGAGGCGGTTTATAAAACGCTAGGCGTAGGCTAGCGAGTTCTTAAATCCTATGAGGATAACGTTAGAAACCTCGATACCGCGGGGACTTATTACTACTATCCTATTATAGTATCTCGAGTAGATTAGTAGTTAGTAGAAGAACCTAGTAGCATTAAATATCGTTATATATTTCTTCCCTCTAAGGGTATCTATTATATCGTCTTAGTTAGGAAGCGGGTATATATCTAGGATAGTAATTCGGTTAAGAGGGTAAAGGTTAATAACAACCCTGCCTTTTTTTATACTATTAACTACTTACTATATAACGAAGAGCGGATAGACGACTGGGATTAGCCTATTACCCTATACTATCTTGCTATTAGTATATATCTTGCTATAGATATTCTTAATAACTTCGAGGTCTTTAGCGCTAAGGGGGTAAGGCTTTACTATAGCCTTCTAGTTTTGCTACCCTTTAATAAGCTTAATACGTATACGTTAGTTATCTAGTATAGGTACGATCCCCTTGTTATAGTAGATATCTCGGTTATTGAGGATTTCCTTAAGTCTACTAGTAAAAACCGCATCCTAATTGCAGATCTCGACTCTATCCTTATTATATATAACTAGGATATCTTTTAGCTTAGATATTCTATAAGATAGAATATTATCTACTTAACGAGGCAGTCCTAAGCTAGATTTAGCAAGCGGGGTTATAAACTACGCGCTAGCTGCTATATTACTTATAGCCCTATCGAATTCATATTATAAGAACTAGCGCGAGTTTGATTCTCCTCCTATAAGGGTGATAATATCTGCATAGTTAACGAGGTTAGTAGTCTCCTCTATTTCTATTAGAATAATATAGCCTAGCTGCTATCCTCTTAGGATTATTATTAGCCTATCTATTATATTTCGCATAAAGACGAGCTTAGGGTTATCTGCTATAACTATTATATTAACTACGCCTATATAACTAGATTGAAACTGCTAAGTATTAGAGCCTTGCTAGCTTAACTTAGGGAGGTTAATAAAGCTAGTTATAATAAATGCGTTACTCTATGGGGGAATAACTACGGTATAGGCGTTATTAACTCGTCTAGTTACTAGGTGCTATCTCCTGAACTAGACTAGATACTATATTCTATATACTAAGCGGAACTTAACTATACCCTTATTAAAGTCTATAACTAGCCCGTGATCTTTATAGAACGGTATTCCTAATAGAAGATTCGCTCCGAGGGTATTTATAACTCTAGCTATAATAATAACGTGGCTATTAATCTCTATATTGCTAATAATACCTAGAATATAGAAGTCGAATATAACCCGCTCTATCACCTAAAAGGTTAAGTCTACTGCGTTTATCCTCCGTAGTTCTATTATTTAAAATATAGGATTCCGCATAAAGCGCAATACCTAATTCCTATTAACTAGAGTTATTAAGGCGCCTATATCGATATAGACTTCCTCTAGGCTAGCTATATCGTTGCTTTTTATATTAAGGCGGAGATATATCCGTTTAGCTAGCATCGTTCGTTTCACTAGTTTTACCTAGGCGTTAATAATTTGGTTTTTCTTAAGTAATACCTATGCGTTATTTGCTAGGGGGATTATAATAAGACCTGCGAAATTCACTATATTATTAACGTAGTATATAGCAGAGTCTATAACCGAAGTAGTTAGAGAGATTGCTAGCAGGCTTCTCGCTATAACTATAACATCCGTCGTCCAGCCTGCTATTTCCTCTTTACGAGGTTACTCTAATAGGGCAGCTAAATCGTGGGGGACTTCCTATATATCTAGCAGGATATAGCTACTATTAACGAGGTTATTAATATTATAGTTATTGTTATAATCCTCCTATATATAATAGGCGTCTAAGTCCGTCTAGCCTAGTCTATTGTATTTTATATAACGTTAAAAACCCGGGTTTCTCTATAGCTAGTTCTATAGGCGGCGATCTTTCTAGTTTTAATAGTTATTAGAGCGCTAGAAGCGTTACTAAGGTTAATAACGTTATTAGGGTTGCGGATTATTATAATTATCCCGTTAGAAGTCTCGGTTATTCCGTCGTCCCTTATTACTATTCTATATTACGTTATTAGATTCTTCTAATATATAGTTAATACTAATTAGCGCCTAGAGTCTGCGCTAAACTACCTTATGTTTTTTCTTAGCTATATTAAAGTAATCCTCGAGAGTATCGCTAGTAGTTAGTTCATCTAGGAATCGCTAAAGCTCTAGGTTAATTATATTATAGAAGATTATTAATAGCTAGCTAACTATAGATATTAGTCCTATCTATGCTCTACTATATTTAAAATAGTTTTAGGTAAAGTTATAAATATCTCTATCTCCCTTAAGGTCTTCTATAATAAACCTATATATAGCAATCTATTAGATAGACTCCTATTAGGTTAGCATAAAATATCTCCTAATAGTATCATATAGGGCGTAATATCCCGCGCGGAGGTAGTTCTATTATTTAATTAGCCTGAGTTAGTATTCCTACTAGCTAAGTATTTTCCCTTATAATAGAGAACTCTAATTCTATATAATCTCTAAAGCTATAGCTAGGCTAGTAGTTTTAGTATCTAGGCTAGAGATCTATAGATCTATCTCCTTATAGTATAGTATAAGGGACTGGATACCCAGACCGGAGAAGCTGGAGACGCTTCGGCTACTATAGGCCGAAGGGATAGAGAGGCCTATAGGTCTAGGGTATAGAACCCTTATAGCAAAGACTTAGCAAATACTTGCTAAAAGCTAGAAATAAGGGATCTTAGAGGAAGTAAGCAAAAGTAGTATAATAATATAGACCCTATCTTTTAGGTGCTTCTACTATTAGTTTAACCTAACTATAGCTCTTAGCCCCTCGATACCTTTATAATTCTTTTGCTTCTACCCTGCTTTAGGAAGGTTAGTAATAATAATAGCACTACGCACCCGAGCAATACCTACTAATTAGGCTAAGGAACCTATACTTAATATTCGCTAAGAGCAGAGCAAAATAGCCTATATAAACCTTTATAAAGAAGCTAACCCTAGCGAGCGATTAGAGGATAATACGAGCTAATAAGGGGAGGCAAGAAGCTATGCTTTAAGCGAGGCTAGGGGCCCTAAAGAGAACGGGCTACTTATACTAAATACTCGCTATATAGATGCTAAGTATATATAGGAGAATGGGGTATATAAGACCCCTTCCTATAAACCGGACGGGCTAATAGGCCAGACGTCCATAGCTATAGCTAATAGGCTAGCCTAAGCTAGAGGGCTAGATAAAGCAACTAGCTAAGTGCTAATATAATAGATTATAACTATAATAGCTAACTAATAGGAGCTAATTGCTATTATATTAAGCAACCGAGCTCCCGCTAAGCGATCGCCTAAGGTTTATGAAAAACCCCCGAATTATAATATAGCGCGCCTTACTAGCGAATCTACTAGTATAATAAGGGAAGATTAGCTTATTATAGTTAAAGAGGCTTATAAGTACTACCCTAGCTGCTCTAATAGCTAGTATATCTAATAAGCTTTGAGTATAATAGAGCATACCCTATAAATAGAATAGCGGAATTATTAGCGAATACTTATAGATAAGTTGGGGAACTAGATAGACCCTAAATAGGAAGACTTTAGAATTTTCATAAGAGGGTAGTATATCGCGCCCGAGCTCTAAGAATAGAACTACTATAATACTCTAAGATAGTACTACTAGAAAGATAATAAGAAACTAATTATATATTAAGCTTAATAGGAGTCTATTAACTAAGTACTCAGCGAGCTAAGCACTAGTAATACAAAGGCGCACGCCTTCTTTTAGGGCCTTATTAGGACCCTAAAGGATAAACTCTTTAAGCAGGATATTAACCGTACTAATATATATACTATTACCCTATATATATAGAGATTATAGGAGATTATAGAAGGGAGATATAAGGGAATATCCGCTAGCTATTCTAAGTCGTATAAGCAACTATACTTAGGCTCTCTAGACCACCCTTATAAGAGCAGCTTATAACCCCCTAGGTTAATAGACTTAAGAGATCGCTACCTAGAGACCCCATCCTAGAACGACTACTTAGCAGATGCTCGCATAATACCTAGCGCTAGTAGTATATCTACTAACTCCCGGGGACCCTAATACTATAACTATAAGAAGTATAGCTATATCTCCCCTAACTATACCGAACCCTATGCGTAGCTAACGGGTAGTAATTAGAACCTAAACCTAAGGCGGGGTAGGATAAGCGTAATCGTAGTACCTAGTATAACTAATACTAAAGACTTAGGAAACGAGTAGGTATAGATATAACCCCGAGGGGCACTATACTAGAAATCACCTCGGTTCTAGTAGGATAGACTATTAAGGGACGGGTATTAGCGCTCTAAATATCTAGCGAAGTCGAACTAGAGGTTAATATAAATACCTATATAGTAGTAGATATTATATAAGAAGACCTCGTCGAGAGGCTCTAACTAAAGGAGGCTACTAGTATTATAGCTCCTAAATTAGTAGATTTCTAGGGAAGGCTTATGCCTATAGGCAAGGTCTACTAGCTTATATTCTTCCTTATAGATAGTTAGGGTTACCTATAGAAGATTTACTAGGCTTTTATTATAAGCCCTCGCCCTAAAGGAGCGGGAGATATCCTTCTATCTAATAACTTAATAGGATAGGAAGGTATCTATATAAATACCTATATATATACCTAGTTATATAAACCCCTCTCGCTCGCTAAGCTAGAAGCGATTATCTAAGAGATTATAGAGAATAGCTAATAAGCTTATATTATATATCTAATAAGCGCTATAAGCTCTAATAAGAAGAATATAAAATCCTTAGGCAAATACTCGCTAGATAATAAGCAGGAGAAGAAGATTCCTAGGGAACTTAAAGACTTTACTAATATTTTTAATAAGGAGAATGCGAAGAAAGTTCTAAAGCTAAAGGGAGTAGTATATTATATCGAACTAAAACCTAGCAAGGAACCTCTATATAGACTAATATACCCTATATTAGCGGAGTAGTTATAAATGCTTACTAAGTATATCTAGGATATAGAGGCAGCAGGCTATATATGCTGCTTAACTAGCTCTATAGGAGCACTAGTATTATTCGTGCCTAAGAAGGATAGAAGCCTATAACTATATATAGATTATAGGGGATTAAATGAAATTATAATAAAGAACTATTATCCTCTGCTACTAATTAGTAAGCTTCTAGATAGGCTCGCTAGAGCGAAGTTTATTTTAAAGATTAACTTAAGCGAGGCATACTACTAAATTGCAATTAATAAGGCAGATAAGTAGAAAACTATATTCAGAATATAATATAATTACTTCGAGTATACTATAATACTATTTAAGCTTATAAATGCCCTAGCAACTTTTTAGGCGTATATTCACTAAATACTCGCTAACTTTCTAGATACCTACTATATTATATACCTAGATAATATTCTAATTTACTTAGATATAAGGGAATAGTATACTAAGGACCTCTATACTATCTTATGCTACCTAAGGGCTACTAAGCTATTTATAAAACTAAAGAAGTATAACTTCTACTAGATAGAAGTAGATTTTCTAGGGTTCTATATTACCTAAGATAGAATTAGAATAGACCTAGATAGAGTCCGAGCGGTTGCTAAATAGCTAGTACCTAAGTCTTTTAGAGATATCTAAGTATTCCTTAGTTTCTATAACTTTTACTATAAGTTTATTATAAGATATTCTTATATTATAGCCCCTATAACTAGCGCGCTCAAGGGAAGCTAGAATAGCACGAAGTTAGAAGCCTTCGCCTAGACAGGGGAGATATAGATCGTATTCGAGATACTTCGGAGAGTATTTGCTAAAGCCCTAATACTAAGATACTATAACCTAACATTAGAAACCAGGGTTAAGACTAACGCATCTACTTAAGCAGTATCTAGCATGCTTTTGCAGAAGTATAGTATAGTTTAGCACCTAATAGCCTTCTAGTTAAGGAAGCTCTTAGATATAGAGAGGCGCTAGGCTATAGAGCAATAGGAACTCCTTATTATTATAGAAAGTTTAGATTACTAGGCGTAGTACTTATAAGGACTTCCTAAGAAATTCATAGTACTTATAGACTATATAGCGCTAAAAGGAGTACTCGCTACACCTGCGCGGGATATTTATAGAAGACTCGCGCGATAGGTCTACTACCTATTAGTATTTAACTTTGAAATCTAGTATAAGTTAGGGGTTATTAATCTAGTAGATAGACTATTATAACGCCCTAATTATATAATAGAAGATGCTAAGGTAGATAATATACTTCCTACCCTTAGAAAGAAACTTAGGCTTATTAGCTAGCTTTTAGTAAATATTCGCTAGTATATTACTAAGCTTAAAGGAACTATAGCTATTATAAGAACTTA